>CAJNIZ010047193.1:161229-191591 GCA_905231905.1 Symbiodinium pilosum | reverse complement strand
TGGGCTTCACTGTGCGCTCGCCCCGTCAAGCCGGGGTCGGCGGATAAGGAATGGGATCTGAAGAGTAGTCCTTATCTGTTCTCCTCCATAATTTCAGCCCCAATTAACAACCACAAGCTTCCCGCGCTGTAGTTCCAGGACCCCTTCCCAACTTAAATAACCTTGAGAGGTCCATGTGCCTTTACGGCAGGCCTCTACTCATCTACTGAAAGCATCGGTAGGAGCCCTTTGGGGTTGAAGTAGTTAGCACAGGTGCCTAGACCCTTTGCAAATTTGCGATTGAAAGCTGGTGTGGATCTACACCCGATGCACCATCGACCTACATGCGCAGGACCCATTTTGCTCATCGGTTTGCTCAGACTTGCTGCCAGACTGGCGTGACGCCGAAGGTGATAGAATCATGCCAGCATAGCTGGGTTGGGCTGAGGGCTTGGCGTCGCGGGGAAATTCTAGAATCGACACCATCCTGTCCAGAAAGCATAGCAACCAGTGAAGCAATGCGTTTTGAGCTACCATTGGTTTCTTGCAAGTAGATTCGAAAGGCAAAACTGCCAAAGCAGCAGCCATCCTGAATTATGAGTGACCATTACCACAGTACGTGTCATAATATTTGCTTCTACACTTACAAAGTGTTTGCATTAGTCCCCTTTTCGCAATGGTGTAGGCTGTCTGGCTTTCGGCGCCCACGATTTGATTCTTCTTCAGAGCTCAAAGTCCGGATGACCCTAAAGTAGTCACTTTCGCCCTCTGCCCTCAAATAGCCAACCCCAACCCTAAATCCATCATGCCTTCAATCCAGATTGCGAAGCCTATGAGAAGTATCGCTGGTGCACATCCAGCGGTTCCACCGGACCAGGCGACGGGTCTCTGGGTTACTGCTTGCGCGGAGGGGGTGTTCAAAGTTCTGGTCCCTTTTTTAAGGGGCACCTTAGCCCCTTACTTTCCTGGGGCCAACCAGGAAAGCAGAACTTTGCAGACCTACTGTATAGACTGGTGGTGTCTTTGTGTTCTATGGCATGGCCGGAAATTAGGGGGTCCTTTGGGTGGGATTCCCGGGATACTACTACAGATTGCTCACCTTCCCCTTTATGTTGGGGCTTCTTTACGGGATAGTTTAAGTTTGGAGGGTATTTAGCGTCAAGGGGAAGGGGAGCTCTGTAAACTACGTAGGGGGATACGGAAGGGTCCTCACAACACTGCGCGCTGAGAAGTCTGAAAGGGCTTGGAGACTACGATCCATGCTAGTTACTACGCATGGGGTTGGACAAGGGAGGCCTGGCGACCCCAGGGTTACAGGCAGTAGAAGCGGAGAATAGGGGCCTCGGCTAAAGCATTACGCATGAGCTGTTCTGCAAAACATCCACAACAGCACAGTTTAAGTTCCCTTCCAGCAACCCAGGCCTCTGGACACAGACAAAGGAACATGTATCCGTCTTCCAAGGGACCCAGACTTTCAAATCTGTTTTGGGTCCCGGCACATGACTCTTGGGATTTCTAGATATGGGGCTGCCTTTCAGAGAATTACATTGGTGTGTGTATATAAAGGAAATAAAGCAAGGGCATTGCCTGGCAGCTATGGGGATTTTGTTGCAGATTAGCTGCAGAAACGCCCTTCTGGGCGGACCTCACAGCTCCCACATGGCATCCTGACGGGTTCTCATGGGCCAGTTTGCTGATTGAGGGGCTTTGGGCTTGATGTACAGCATGAACATGACGAGGGTTTGCACACTACAGGGGGAATCTCTCGAACAAACGAATACAGGGTATGGTGTACCGGGGTAAGCCCCCGGACCTCCAGTCTTGAGAATGAAGCAAGTCCTGGGCCAGCGAAGCCAAAGCACTCCCCAAACACAGTCAGGGAGTGGTTTCAGGGAGACATTTATTTATGGCTTTTATACCTTGAAGTGCGCGCGCCGCAAGGCTGGAGCATTTTCTGGGGAGCGCTCTCGAACTATGCCTTCGGGGGCTACGATGCTACGACCATGTGCTGCCGCTTCTTTGCGATGGCTCACTGCTGCTCTGGTGTAAGCTGCGATGCCATGCTTTGTTTTCCAGTGTCTCCGTTCGGGACGTAGGGTCGTGCAAGGTCTTGCTACGCTGACTATGGCCCAGAATCATCGCAGCAACTTTAGCTGCCCCTTTTCCCGACAGCCAGTACTATGATACGCGCATGTGCGCGTCTTTTGCAGCGTTACGGTCTTGGTAGTAACTTGACAAAATCCATGATCAGCTTCAAGCTTTCCAAAGGCAAGCACTGGCACAAACATGTTCGGCTAGCGGTGATGCTGATGCTTGGCCAGACGGCCCAAACCCTCAGTCCGCCAGTGGAAGGATGTAACACATGGGCAGGCTGGCAGAGAATTCAACAGTTTTCAGCTGAGCGTAACACATTAAAATCTCAGGGCAGAGGGCCCAAACACGCAGACTTAGCGGATGTTTTTCAGGGGCCCCCCTTGTGGCAATCCCAGGTGCGTGCGGAGGAGGCAGCAGCGGGCATGTAGGTTTCCCTAAGGTTCATGGGTAGCTAGTGTATGTCGGGACTTTTTATGCTATATTACAAGCAGGAAAATTAGTATGATTCGTATGTGACTAGTCATGGCCTTTTTTCGGGTATTAATGTCCCAGCCCGACGCACCCCTGAACCCAAGCTTTCCTCCGGCCAGATCACCAAATACGTTGAAAGGTTGGTTTGGCCAACGTGTTGTACCTAGACTTTCCGATTGTGAGGCAACGTTACGAGGCACATTTGAAGATGTGGAGTATTTAGGGGTTGTTTTTTTGTTGGTTTCCGGGTGTTTCTGTGTGTGTGTGTGTGCGTGTGTGACACTGCTTGTGGTTCTGTTGGTGTTAAAATCCTGCATGATGTAAGTATGCTGGAACACCATACTTCTCAAAGTGGAAGGTACTTAAGGTCACACAGTTTATCAGTATCAACTGCTTTGATTATCGGCCAGGAAGACATGCAATCCTATCAGCGTGCAATCAAAGAATTCTGGGCACGTTCCGGTTTCAAGCATCTAGGGAATCTAATGTTGAGCCTGAATGATTACCAGCACGTTGTTCCGTAAGGAATTACAATGCGACTGTATATTCCAAGACGCGATTCTCATCGTAAGCTGACAACTTGTGTAAAGTCCTTAGATGCTGTATCCAGGGCCAGTTGAACACGTTAGCTGCCATAGTAATTGCCGTAGTACTTGTATGGTCCGCAGGATGTTCAGAAGAAATTGCACGAGCTTCCCCTCGGGTGGTAGGAAGGGTGGTAACATAATTTGCACTTCGTCGAGACCTGCAGTAGGATGGGGCATTCCGCCCAAAGTTTGTGTGCACCGGTTCATCGTTGACATAATTTCCTGCTGTGGCCCTCCCGGTGACCCCACTCTCCCCGTACAGTTTCTGAAGGGTCTTCAGGAAAGACCAAGCCTAAGCCTAACTGGGTGACGGCCCTGCAAAGGCACCAGCACTCCTACTCCGGCTGCTCAGGAGGTTTGTTCCGAGATCCTTGGTTTGGCATCTACATAGAAATTTCCAGAAATTAGAGGTCGCCCTTAAAAAGAGTGGCATTCGGGGTGCTCTTCTGGGAATCTCATGATCGGGATTCTACTATATTTGTATGATCCCAATAGGGCCCCCAAAAAGGGACCCAACAATTTTGGCAAATCATCACGCCTTTTTTAGAGGTGCAGGGTAGCTATAGATGTTAGGTAGGGGACATGAAAGTGCCAATATGGATTTGGTATGTGTCTCTCTAAGTAGATTCAGGGTTATCACTATGCGCCCCTAGTATCGGCCCTTAATCCTGGGCCCCTATTTACCTAGTATATACTCTACAAGAACCTTAAGACCCAATTAAGGGCCCATAGCTAGGACCGCGGAAACAGGTAGGGGCCCGTACTAGGGGCCATTGGTCAGAACCTTGAAGTAGATAGAACATCCTGTGCTGATGGGGTTTAGGGCTTAGGGCCTAGGGTAGAAAATCTTTGCTGATGGGACTGATGCTTTTGCCCCTCTAAGAAAAGGTATGAAGTCTTCACCTCATTCACTTCTTCCCATGTTGCAGCCATGGTTTTGATGCTCTGTCTCCAGAGCTTGCAAGAAAGTGAAATGACGGATCAGGACTTGGCTTCCGGTCTACCTGGTGGGACTCCGGTGTTACCAAGATGTAAAGGGGTAAAGGAAGAACCTACTTATGAAGGATTAATGCAGGCTTACGTTACATTGGGTTTATTGAGAGGAGATACGGTAGTATACTACATTTCCAAGGTCCCTCAGAGCAGGTGTTACAGACCGGTCTGATCCGATCTGCTTTTTTGGGTGCCTCTGTCCTCCTTGTTTGCTACATTAGGTTAGGCCCACACCCGGCAGCAGTGATACAATAGGAACCCCCGTATAGGCCGCTTGAAGGCTTCAGTTTGGACTAATGTGGAACCTGGAGAAGTAGGAAGATTTTCCAGTTGCGCCCCGTCCGTATCGTCTAGCCTATTCGAGCATGTGGGTAAGACATGCGAAAAAGGCTGGGCTTAGCTGCTCCAAGTCCCAGCCTGTATTCCCGCAAGCATGGCATCCCCCTCGCCAGATCCCAAACCCTAGAAATTTGAATTCTTGGTGCTCGAACTTGCTGGCTATATCAGTGGTTGCACACGAGGTTGCAGACACACGTGCCCACACAGATCATGCACCTTACTAACAGCTTTGCAGGCAACAATATTTTTGCTAGTCTAAGCCGGAGCCAGGTAGAGGAACAGGGATTGGGCAAGCAAGGAATCTCACGTTTCCAGACCGTGACTGCGACGGCATACCTGAAGCTGGGCTGGAATGAGTTCTGCGATGAGTCGCTGCAAAAAGCCAAACAACAGGATATTTGATGGTTGTTACTAGTAGCCGGGAATGAAGAAATGGTCATGGAACCTCCTATACTGCTGGGATGATATGCGGATATGCGGGTTGAAATAGGCATCCACTCATCCATTCCTTGCTGACAACAAGCAAGAATACGAAACATGCTTTGGGTTGAGCACCGCAGGCTAAGCAGATACGGCATGACAAGTTCAAGCAAGCTTCAGTCAGGAGGTTCCCATACAGTTCCGGCCTAGTAAGGGATAGGGGGAAGGGATCAAGGACCATCATAGCTAAGCCCGAAAGCAAAGCCTAGGACTGCCTGGACGCCTGCCCGGACGACCCCACCCCGACGCCGCTCGCACTTGCAGGGTTTAGGATTCGTGCGATTCAGGTGTTAGAGCTTTGCATTCAGGAGTGTTTGGGGCTTCGGCTTGGGATTCGCGTGTTTACAGTCTATGCCGTTAAACACAAAGACGCCCACGCCGGAAGGATATCCATGGTCCAGGCAGGGTTGAGGGCCGGGGCCCCTGTCCTGGGCCTTTGATCTTATGGGCTTTGCTTTGGCATCCCTGTCTGGGCCTTCATCTGGCAATGTTTGGAAATAGGACCGCTTTTATCTGAATCTGAAAAGCCCAGGTACATCTATTTGGGTTCTTCTGTGGGATATTACGTTCAGGCGAACTCCCAAACATTAAGACATGCATCTAGGAAGAATTGACGTAAAGCAGCTTTCGCCCCAAAAGAAACAAAGATCTAAATCATCACCTGGTCCGTAGCGACCGCTTGCAATGAGCGACCCTCAGCATATCCTGAATGACTCTCATTCCATGGTAAAGGATTCCCAAAAAGGGGCCCCAGATTTGGAAACTCCAGAGACCCCCTATTCCAGAAATCTTGTAAACCCTGTGCGGTAGTGAAAAAGGGACTCGAAAGCCCTGAGCTGCTCCAATGCTCCGATGCTTAGGTCATTCTGTGGTTTGGCCTAAATTTGATGGACGCGTGCTTCACTTTGCTTTGCGGATGCTAGTTCACCGAGGAAATTTTGCACCACCTATAGTGGCTCGAAGTTAAGTTTTCCTCAACAAGCTACGCGTATTCAAAACGCATACCGAATACTTTCATCAAACTTCGAGTCCCGTGCACGCTCGGCGCAATCTGCCCAGGTAAGACAGTATGTCCGTCCAACAGCGGCATTATAGAATTGCTTTATCGCTGTTGGTTCTAGACCTGAGCCGAATCAAAATGAGTGCGGGCTTCGAGCCTAATGCGCTGAACTTACTCAACTTGGCCAGATGCACCAGCACAACGTCTTCAACAAGCGCCACAGGCTCGAAGAAGCAAGTGTTTTGGGGGGTTCTTGAGTGGATCTTGTGGTGGCCTCAACACCCCAAAATTGGTCACAATTTGGAACTCCTGCCTCTGCGTGGCATTGCACATCAGCTGCTTAATGCGGCTCGGCTGTTCAGAGCTTGAATGTCGCATGTACCCTGCTTCCTGTGCGGCTGATTCCCTCAACTGACAGAGCTCACATACAGCGTACGCTGCCTGTACAACTCGCTGCTGCCACGGCAGCGGCTGAAGTCAGTGTACGCCAGAATTTGCAGTTGGCATTCTTGTCAAGGGGCCCCTTTCTTGTGGGGAGGTTTGGTGGACACTCAGTCATATATCTCTGAGACATGACTTGGCAGGAACAACTTCAAGCAGCACAACGAGCAGAACGTCTACAACACGCACCCTGCACTTTGGACCTGTTATTGACCCTCAACCCCAAGCCCCTAATTAGGACTACAGGACCATATGACTCTAAGTCTAATAGGGTCCGATTTTCAGGGTTGGGGTTGCCAATGTCCTCTTCTTAACCTCTGGCATTGGCCCAGTGACCTGTCGCCTGCTCTCGATTGGCCCGGAGCTTTCTAAGCTTTCAGGGTACACAGAAAGAGACATGGTTCACACAACAACTTCAGATCCTTACCCCTCCGTAGGCACTAAGCCTTGACATCTGAAAGTTCCCCGAAAGCCTTTGCTTATCCTTGCTAATGCTTATTGATTCTGAAGGAAGAGTCGCGGAGTTGATCCTACCCGTATAATTCCCCATCATAGTACTTTTTAACACTCCCCAGTGTCTCATTCAACACGACTGCGGAGTCCTGAAAGGGCAGGAGGAGGGAAGGGTAGCCAAGAAGGGCCTTGTGTGGAATCTGTTGCCACAGGAGTGCGTAGCAAAGTAAGGACTACATCGGTCACCCTATCGACCAGCACGACCACCTGGACCTCTACCGTCACGCGGCTGGAAGAAGGGTAGCGAGTGCAGCTTGGGACGAGAGCGCAGGCATGTCCAAGACAAATGTGTGGATTTTGGAAAACCCGCATGTAAAACATTCAAGCTGCGCATTCGTGAATCTTAGCCGCTGTACTCAGGCGACATCGAGCACCAGCTCTACACAGACAGTGTCCTCTTCCACAAGGTCCGCCACCGCTAGCGCAACCCACACCAGCAGCAGAGGCTTCAGCCGCACTTGCAAGTTCTTAGCATGTCTGTGCGGACCGCGTGAAGCCAGGTGGCCAGTATTTACAAAGAGACACTCCAGGTTATAGTGAAAGGGTGCTTCTCTGAGGAGGGTATTATCTTATGTTGCATATTCACCACGGAAGAGCACTCGCTACTCGGCGGTGGCGAGGGATACTCTCCAAGTAGTGCACATCAAGTGCTTGTGGCGAAGCGTCCCAAATCGTGACTAGCCGGCCGTCTACACAAGAGCATGCTTCCGAGGGGGCTCAAAAACGCGTAATTAATCGAGGAATATATCCTACATTTATAGGCTGGTCTAGATGTTTCACCAACTCCGTCCTATGGGGACTACTATCTTATCTGTTCTAGCCTGAAAAATGCAAAAGAGGCATCGGTCACCTACCACAGCAACATTTTCCAAAATCAGAGGTTTATCCCGCGCAAGAAAGACTGCGAAAGCTCCGGGAAAGCCGCAACGGTTGATTAGGTATCGGGAAGAGGAATTTAGAACAGCCCTCATGCTCCACTATTCGATGTTAACTGAGGAACAACGGTCCTTACAACCACATCGTCTACGCGAACCAGCTCCGCAACCACCAGCCACACCAGGAGCAGTACCACGACAAGCACCAGGACCTCGAGCTCTCTGCTGGGTCTGACAGGGCAGCTCTCAAACATCATGTGCCACCATCTGTTTGTGGGGATTGTTCACTATGCGGATTGTGTTTCGTTTTTTTTTTTTGTGTTCAGACCATGGCCTCATTGCGAAAGGGCAGATGCGCACTTTAGCAGTGCGATGCTTTCAGGCTATGTGTGAACTCTCTGCTGCTGGAGGCCTGTGAGTAACCTGTAGGCTTCCTGTTTAATTAGTGTAAAGCCGGAGATATTTTCAAAAAAGCATCAATGTAGGAACAACCAGATACTGGATATCTAAGACTGAGAATTTCGGGAGCGGCGTGTGAGCGTTCATTAACTATCCCATGGCATTTGTTGCATGCTGGTTTGGGTCTAAAGCAGCGTTTTCATGGTTATCCAAATCGCCCAGCCAAACTTTTTCCAGGATGCTGCAACTCTTTTTTTGCCTTCCCTGCATGATACAGGGTTTTGAATCCGGAGCGAAGTCTTACTTCGCAGCACGCAGCCTAGGCCTAGGATGATCTGGTGGATGGTGTGCTTTCAGCCTTTATGCAAGGCTCTGCGTTGGAAAGAGCCAGCCCTGCCTGAGCAAGACCCCAGTTCGCAGGAGCAGCACAGGGACAAGAAGCTCGACGACGTCCACCTCAACAACTGGCACGATGATGAGCAGGAGCGGAAGCTGCACCACACGGAAGAATGGCAGCAGCAGAAGCATCGGGCTAACCGCAACTAGAACTTCCTGCAAGAATCGTGATGCTGGTAAGCAGCATGAGAATGAAATAGTCGTACTAGTGAGACAAAGTGTCAAGACATGCCTCAACAGAACGGCAACACAAATCATTTTGAGTCGACTCCCCCTCAGTCAGCCGCCGCCAAAGCCGGTCAGAAGGCAGCTCGACCTTTGACAGCGCAAGGTAGACCCAGAGAACTTGCAGGACCAACACCTCCACATCCACATCTGCATCAACAGCATCCACGTCAGCGTCGACAACGACCACCTCATCGACTTCAACGTCGTCCACGTCACTGTCATCGAAGTCATCATCGTCAACGTCATCCTCTACCCGTACCTGGATGATTACTGAAGGATAAGTTGCAAACGCAGGTGTTCAGGAGAAGTTCCTTAAGCAAGAGAGATAGCATCCCAATGACAGGAATGCATCCGCTCCAGTAGACCCCAAGCCAAATCCTAGAGCTTCAACCGTGCACCCGAAGCCCCCATCCCTAATCCTGCAACGAGGCACCCAAACCACTATCACCCGAACATTTTCGACTACGAGCACCACCACCACCTGCACTTCATTCAAGCGGCTCCGCCATGCAGGTAGTAATGTCGAAGCCCAACGGATTACCAATACCGTTCCAAGGTAAATACTCCCGGCAGGGCGGGTTCTTGCTGAAGGTTTCTTCCGGAGCGGCTTGAGACTGTCTGTAGTTGCACTCCCTAATTCAAACATGCTGTGCTAGCTCACTCGCTGAGCTGTGCCAAGAATTCGGGGGTGACCTGATTACACGCCTCATGAGAAATGGCAGTGAAGATCCTACCACATTGAAGGACTCTTAGCCCCCTGTGCTGATCGGCCTCGGGCCAAATCATGTGCTCGGCAATTGCGAGCACTTGGAGCTTAATGCCTTTGAGGTCACCTACCCGAATCCCCTCAAGTTCATCTTGGATAGCGGCTTCCCCGAGGAGCAACATTCTTCGACTCCACCAGCAAAGGACTTTAATGGCATCACCCTCGCATTCAACGGTCATAAGCCTATCCCCTAACCCATCGGCCGGCCTCTGATTAGGGTGCTGGGGCTCCAACGTCTGGGGATTTAGAGTCGCCCACCAGGGCTGCGGTCCGACAAGCGCCGTGACCGGTAGGTCAGTGCGCGCAGACGGCATGGATATGGGCTGTGCAGATCTGCTTATGTCGGCTGCAGCATGTGTAACCCTACATTGCGCGGAGCGAGCAAAGTGCGCACGCGCCCTCTTCAAGGTCCAAAACTGTTTGCGGCACACTTCGCAAGTCGTGGTGAAAGCGGCCTCGGAAGCCTCAGCCGTCTCACCATGCTTTATGGACATCTGCGAAGCAAGCGCCCGTTTGTCCTGAAAGAAGACCTCACAAGCCTCACAAAAGCACTCCACACCCGAGTCATGTTGGTTTGGCTCAGGCACTGATATGATGAGGGCTCCCTGGCTTTCAAGCTGTTGGATTGCTATGGCCTTCGCCATAGCCTTTTCAGCTTGTTCAGCCCTACTGCCAATGCAATGTCGACAGTATGTCCTAATGTCATTCCTGCAACTGTCACGCTTGCTGCTTTGGCTTGCACATTGGAACCACAAGAAACGCTCATTATCAGTCTGCGGCGGTACCTGCAAACAACAGCTACTAGAAACAACGGAGAACCGTTCACAACTCTGACGTGCGGCACCAATCCAACGGCGCTCTTGGATGACGGTACCCCAAACAAAGCTGGATTGGCAATCAACAACCTGTGCAAGCTGTCTGTACCTGGCAACGTCCAAAGCTTCCTCAGGCAAGAGAACATGAACAATGGCACAAGCCTCTGCGTCTGTCAGCAATTTACTGGAATGTTTCGCAATTGGCCGCACAGACCTGCGAACAAAACTCATGTACGCAGCTTTGAAGGTTGCCATGGCAGTTTTCGTGTGCAAGCGCCACAAGCCGGCCCCGTGACAGAACTTGTTGAGAATAAGGGTTTGGAGCAGTCTGGTCTTCTCAACTGGCCACAACCATGGGTTGAACAACAAGCGCCTATGCAAGGGCCCAAAAACAGCTTCAGTAATTTGCCTGCGTCTTTTAACATCTTTAATGTGCGTAGGCTCTGCGGATGCTGTCGTTCCGAGGTGCACGTAACTCTGCACGCATCTCAGTTGCACAACACCGTCGCCAAGATTAACTGGGATGAGGCCCCGGTTCTCAACAAGCGCCTCATGTTTGGCCTCCTTAGACCCTGGTCCGGCAAACTGCAGTATTGCTTCGGACTTCCCTTCTTGAAAGTTCATCTTGATACCGATGAGCTGGAGTCCTTCAGAAGCAATAGCCGCAGCACTTGCAACATCACCAACCAACTTGAGAGCGCTTTCCGACTCAAGCAAGATTGCTGCATCATCAAGCCAAGTAGGCACTGGACAGCCAACTCGTGTGGGAGATGTGAGCTCATGAGGCAGAGGCATACAGACGTTAAGCCCAGCCGATTCAAGGTTCTCCAAGATACTGTCAAGCGCAACTGTCATGACTACCTGAAAAAGCAGATCTGCTAGCGGCGACCCCGGTATGGTGCCGTCCTGCGTGCAAAATACCACCTGCGACTCAAGTAATGTGGTAAACCAAGTGGATGCAAAAAGAGGACTGAAGCAAGTCAACCATGGACCTGGCAACCCGCATCCGCTCAAGCATAGTAGGCCCGGCCAGCAAAATGAGCAGACGTTCCTTCATGCACGCACGTATGGGCATGCTCTGCACCCACTCATTGACGTCGGAAGTTTGCTGAAGCCTGGAAAAAAAGCCCGCGACACTGCATAGAAAGCATTGGCGCCGTCTAAAAACAACACGGCCCCAGTACGGCGCAGCCGTATCAACTTGCCGAGGTGAGCTTGAACAGTGATGGCTGGTATTGCCATTGGTTTTCCCTTCCGTCCTCCCGCCATTCCAAGTGGGGCAACCTGATCAAGTGCTCTTGAGATCGCCCCCCGCATGGCCTTGGCCAATGCTTTAGAGGCTGGCTCCTGCAGTGCGATGGAGCGATGGCCACTTAAGGCATGTTGAGGCTTATTGGGTTTGGGAACAGTGGTCACTAAGCATCCTCGCCACAGAATGGCGGCACTTTTCCTAGCCAACATCTTGAAATAGAGCGGCGCATGCAGCTTCGCAGCGGCGGCCGGGCAGACCTTGAAAACATCTGCTGGCAAACCTGAAATCCCTGGCGCACGCCTACTGCGCATGCCAGCAAACGCAGAGGCAATCTGACCGATTGTCGGCATTGCCGTGGCATCAACCTCAATTTCCTGGCTTTGTTGAGGCCATGTTTGTTGCATTGCACAAAAAGGGACCTCGCTGGCCCTTTCTGCCTTAGCAAAGTGCCTTCCAAGCTCAAGTTTGACCTGGGAGGCATCTGAGATGATAATGTCTTTGATGTGGAGGCAGGGAGACGTCTGAGGGGCTCTGTAACGCCTCCCCGTTTTCAACACTGCTCGGATGAGCCCCTGCAGCTGCGCAGCTCCTTCCTGACGCGCATGTCCGAACATGCGTTTAATGAAGTTGGCTTCGTCCCGCCGCACTGACTTTTTCAAAAGGGCATTTAACTCGTTGAGTATCTTCACAGCTCTAGCCCTATTAAATTTCATCTTCGATCGCCGGCCATGGTAGCTTCTAACAGCCTCCTGGCCTGCAACCACATCTTTCCAGGCCTGGTAGCACTCATTTAAGAACAACTTTTTCTGCAACTGCTGGCTTCTGACAATATGGCGCCTTGTTTGGCGTCGTTGCGCAATGATCTGCCATGAAACTTCAGACAAACATGGGTTTCTGGGCTTGCAACGTCGTGGGAAGGCCGCAGCAAAATGAGTAGCCATGTACTGGTTTACACAAGCAAGGTGACTATCACAATCAACATGCCATGGGACTGAAGGAACAGAAGCCAAAATGGCCTCTGCCTTAGCTTGTCCTTCTGGCGTGTACAACTGTTCAACATCAATGCAAACGCTTCTTGGATCACGACTGCCATGTTCAACGCAAGCAACAATGTCAACAGCAACTGGGAAATGATCAAATCCCGCATGAACGTCAAGCAAGCCAGGATCTCCAATCACTTCCGCTCCAAGGCTCCAGGTTCTCGGGACTGCTATATAATCAATGCATGTTCCGCTAGAGGAATGGCCCGGCGGAATCCATGTAATGAGCGGCTTTCCAAATTTGTCAATGTTGCCTGACAACCACAAGTCATGCCGTTGAACAAGCTCTTTCAACCTGTGTGCGTTTTTGCAGCCGTCGACAGGCTGCTCCGTGCCATGCTCAAATCTAGCGTTGGCATCAATTAGAAGCAGTGGGATGTGCCCCCTTGGTATCGACTTGACTGCGTTACAGATTCTGCGCCAAATCTTATTTCGCTCTTCACTCCCAGTAACATTGGTGCAAGCATGCGCGGACACAATGGCCAACTTTTGGGTCGCGGCGCGGCCCCCAACCACCAAAACCCGCGGGTCAGCATGGAGTACAGTGAAAGCTTGGCGGTCCCATGTAATGGGAGTGCCGTCCTTCCGGTGTCCAATTACTTGTTCACAGTCAACCCAAATTTGACAACCAAAATGACCGTCCAACGCAGGCCCTGCAAGTTTGCAAATGCCCCCCTGAATACGGATTTGCTCAACAACTTCCCGGCACTCCTGCAACGCCAGAACACTAACACCATGTCGCCGCATTTCCTCAGAAAGGGCCTGATCTTGCCCGTGTGTCTTCAAGGAGAGCGCATTGTAGGTCATTAGCCTGAGCTTTGCGCTAATCTGCTCACGCATGCTATGACCCTCACCACTCTGCGGCCGCTTCCTGGAATGCCAAGACTCATGACTTTGTGGCCGTAACTCCTCCGGTGTCTCCCACACATGGCCGCACACTTGGACACGCGAATCAGCGACAAAAGCTCCATCTTCAGCTAATGCTGGGAACTGAATGCTACGATGAGTCTGCGGTAACAACCACAACCACTCCAACAAGGACTCTTCCAAGAGCGCTCTGACGCACTCGCTGGCCGGGCTCCGCATGTCGACACCCCGTTCAGCAGTGAAAGACGCCAGTCCATCAACTAGTTCATTACCCGGTTGTCCTGTGTGTGACTTAACATGCACCTGACGGATGGCTTTGCCTTGGCTCCGAACAAGCATACCTGCTGCAACCAGTCGCCTTGCCAGAGCATCATCGTCTGCAACGTTGCAGTCTCCTGCTGCAACGCTGGACGCTGAAGTGGCATCGTAGGCTAAAGTAACGCTGTCACATGGCTGAGCCGCCGCAAACAGATGCGCCATCAGTTGCGCAAACAGTTCTGCGCGGAAAGCTGAGGGAATTTCACCACAAGCCACGTCTGGGACGATGCCAGCCATGTAGCCCAACCAGATGATCTCCTGAGGCTTCACTGCAAAAGCCGCAAATGCCCAAGAGCACGTCGTCTGCTTTGGCAGGTAAGACCCGTCAACAAAAATAACCATGTTTTCGATGCAATCATGTTCACGCAACGTCCTGGAATGCTGCAACAAACTTTGAGCAGCTGAATGCAGTTTGCACTCACTCGGGATGTCAACCGCTAGTTGCCCAACATGAAACGCATCAACCAACATTTGCAACATGCTGTTATCAATGGCGAACTGCAACCTCCTCTCTGTGCAAATTTGTGCGGGAATGGCCCGCTCGAGGGAAATGTTCACGCGGCTTCGCGCATATGCGCCACTGCCAACTTGCACGTTCGTTTGATCGTTCCTGTCCTGAACCACACTGACAATAATCTCTTCCGTCCGGTGGGCTTGCTGCTGTGATTGAAGCTCCGCTGCAGGCGACACGGGTGTTCCCACAGGGAGCTGAGGTGAATGGCTCGAATGTGCCCCACTCCTACCCAACAAACATCAACATCAAGGGAAGCCGCGTCTTCAAAATCGTTCGAAACAAAAGCCGGCAAATCCCGCACTCGGCTTTCGCACTGCGCCGAAGTGTCCAGCAGAGTTCTACTCATGCCGGCCACCAAAATTGTCGGAGGTACTTTCGCCCTCCTGTTCAGGATCTCACTGATGCACTGTGACTTGCCAGATCCATCCTCAAAATCTTCAAAAGAGACATGTAGGTCTGGTTTCCTACAGCTCTTTCCAAACCGTGTCCCAGCATCCTGAGTGTCGAAGCAACCCCCTTTGCGCAAACTCCTTCTAGCACTGGGCCGTTCACCAAGAAAAGCCGTGTTGTTGGAGAGATCGTGGGAATTGCCTGGGATGTCCTTCAGAAAATGCTGATCCGCGTCCACGTATGAGAAAATGCAATCTTCATGCATTCTGGGGTCAGTAAGCTTAACATGGACCCCTTGTGCTGAGGCTTGCGCGGCGTACTCCCAATGTAGCCCCAAGGAGACCGCCATCTGAGGGGAGACATAGTCGTCCGCTTTTGTAACGGTGTGACCCGCGCAGATTGAAGGCCCACACTGACCTCGTAGGCTCATGTGTGGGCCCCCCCAAAAGGCAGAAAAGGCCCATGAGGTTTTTTGCCATCCTCCTCTGAAGATATGCTCTGCGCGTCCCCATGTCCATGCCTGCGTGGCGTCCTGAACCCATCTCTGACACGTGCAACTTCCTTGTCCGCATCCTCCCGCATGAGATTGACCGCCTTCAGAAGGGCTTCCTCCTGTCTTTGCAGCTTTTGCCTGTCCTCTGTAGTAGCTTCCGGCGCCGAGACATCCATCTCCGCAGTTGGATCTCCAAAAGAATTGGCTTCTCTCCCAGCGATGGAGAGCACTGTTGCTTTTGCTGTCTCTATAGTGTCTTGGAGCGCGGCCTCTTCCGCATCGAAGCCCGCAATGATGTCTGATTTTTCCTGGAGTTGGCCCTCCAACGATTCGCCCAACTTGTGGACGTATTCCCTCCACGCATTCAGGTACTCGGCCCTCCTTGCCCGTAGGCTCGCTAGTTGTTTGGCTGCTGTGTGTAGCCACATGTTTGTGAAGCACTTTTGCCTGCGCACTGGCGCTGCTCTCCTGGTGAGAGTGTACCAAATCCCGCACCTTCTCCGGAAGTGTGTCCTGATGAGCAGCTAACGCAGCGACCAACGCCGATAGTCGTGCCTCTGCTGAGCCCGTGCTGGATGGAGTTGCTGCGGGAGTCGCATCTGCCTTCTTGCCTTTGCCCCTCTGGCCTCCTGGCGGGGGCGGTCCCTTGCCCTTGCCCATACCGGACTTGCCTGTGTTCTGTCCATCGTACTGTCGACGTCTTGGCGAAAAAGGCTTTTGTCTGGACCTTGGTGATTGCGGTCGCTCCCAGCGTTGCTGTTGAGCATCCTCCTGAAAGACATAACCCTGTCTCCAGTGTTGCCCGCAGGTCCCACAAAATTCCACCGCACTTTTGTTGAGACGCCAACAGCCCATGCAATACCAAGGCTGCTTTCCTGTAGCCATTGCTGAGCCCACAGGTTGATCTGGAATGCCCCTCCCAGTTTGCAAATTGCTCGCCCTGGAAGTTCTGATAGAGAATGATGGCCGGCAAGTGTGCCAACTGCTGAAACGACTTCTGCTGTTGTAGGATTGCGCTCTGACAGGAAAGTCCTTAAGGTCGTTCTCGCCCTCGACCTGGATCTCCTTTGTCTCCTGTGCCAACTGGGTTCCGCGTGGCGGTACGTGACTCACACTCGCCCAAAGAGCCTGTTCAAGCGGGTCGGTACCCTCTTTGGCCGCAAGAAAGGGGATGACAAACGCGGCAAGGAACAAAGCCTGCCTCCTGATCACCATACACAACCCAGAGATAATCTTGCTTTGACCAAACGGAGTTGCGCGTATCCTCTGATATCACTGCGCTGATTGAAGAAAGTACCGGACGGCCAATTAAACAGCAGCGTACGGTACAATTGTCAAACAAAGAAGCGCAGTCTATCGCGGGCAATTACAGCCTCGCTCTGGGTCAGCAGCTCCAAGGGGTCACTATGGAAAACTACCTTGAAGCCGAGACGCCTAACTGCTGAAGGTTTAGGACTTGCTGCCTATAGGGTCTGGAGGGGTAAGCATATTTGTGTCAGGAATATACCTTGAAGGGGCTCTTCCTGCTGCACCCTTCTTGGCGCGGATATCCTTCGTGCATGATGTCAACTTTCTGGAGATTCCAAGACTTTCCTACTGTTTGGCAATACCTGCTGTAGCGTCAAGCCTTGCAGCATCATTCCTTTGCATGTTCAGTGTTGAGTCCTTGAGATGCTATAAGCCATGTTAGAAACCTAGTTGCTTAGAGCTAGAATCAAAGGCTTCTGCATGGCAATCTCAAGACCTAGCTGGAGTTCCTCCCTAAGCCTTGTAGCGCGCGTTTGTATGAACGCATTTTGGTTTTGGCTTTGGTGTCAAAGGTTTTGGTCCGCTTCATTGTATAAAACTTTGCGCATGCTGCATGTAGAATCCAAGGTTCGGGTTTCCAAAAGCAGCGGTGCACTTCTTGGGGTCCCTAGAGTAAGTCTTATACTAAACCGGTACAAAAAGTCTCCCCCTTTTCTTTAGGAAACTCCCACTAAGTCCTTCAGGTTCAGATTCAAGGCCGTAAGCCTTGAAGCAAAACCTTTTCCTTAGCATCATTTCGGGAATTTCTATCGGCCAATCTGTCTGCCATTCCGAATAGCTTCAGTAGCAGATGGTTAAGAGAGGGTTTAGTGCCCTGCAGTTTATTGTTGAGGGGTGTGTTGAAGGAATGCTCTGAGTTTGCCATATGCCGTTGTCGACCGGGGGACGGTTCTGCACCACTCATGGGACACACGAACACATGCAAAAAGGAAGGGGTGGCGTCCACCAGGCGTAGGTAGACTGTAGACGTAGTTGCTGTTCCCAGAAGTGCTCTTGATTCTACATTGCCAAAGCAGCAAGGACTGGAAGCTCAAAGGTCCTTAGCTGTTTATGGGTCTCCAAGAGCCTTGCCGCGGAATTAGGATCCTCATTAAAACCCTGAAAGTGCACCATGTTCTGCTTCATATTCCCACTTGTTTAACATGGTCATCCACGGCAGTCGCCTTTGTTTTCTGGCTACGATGCTTCAGGCGGAGTTTTTGCCAAGGTCACTTGCGGCAGGGTGACAAGTGCTCTTCATCGAACCGCAAAGCCAATGTACTGCAGTACTGGCGCAGCACCTGTCAAGCCCAACCAGATTGTTTTGGGAAATCCTTACCCCTAGATCTTAGGGGCTGGCGGGCCATCGCCCACCCGTTCCCCCTTCCCCTCACTCCGCCCTGTAGCATGGTTGGGGTTGCGTCTTGGGGATAGTCAATGAGGATCAATGAGGAATAGTATGCAAGATTACGGGGAGAATTAAACAAGGAATCACAAGGAGGTTTGGGGGAACCAGCAAAATACTTTAACTCGAAATTCTGCGCGAATTGTATGGAACTATTAAAAAGTCTCAGTAGACGAAACGATTCCGATTATACTGAGGTTTACGTGGGGAGCAAGAGGCCCCACAGGTGGGGAGGAGATTGCTGGGATTGGGGCTGGGGATGGGGTGCAGAACGCACGGCGTCCCGACTTAGCCTACACCTCAAAAAGACCATTCATGTTTAGAACCCCCCTCGATGTATATGTTGACCCTGGAAATTCACTCACTACATCTCCTCAGCCGCCCCGTTCTAACTTGATCGTACTCATTTTGAATACGTTCCCTAACCTCTTAATAAGCTGACAAGCCCAAGGTGCCACCAAGACACCAGGAACCCAAAACAAAACCCTATAAACCCGTATAAGCCCTCCCAGGAGATCCAGATCCAAGGGTGCCCCCCATTTGACCCTTTGCCTAAAGCTATAGTCCCTCCCAGAGCCCTTAGGAACAAGCAGCCGAGGCTTCGAGCCCACAAACGCCACAACAAGCGCTACAAGGATTCTACCGCTGTGGCTACGGTTCTTATGCCTTGTCCTGTGAGTAGCCTGTAACTTTCCTGGGTAGTAGAGAGCCCAAGCTGAGCCAAAAGCTTGACTACGGCAAAGCCCTAGATCCTGGACACCTAAGTATTAATGGCCATTGCAATTGCCAAAGCTCTTGCATTTCTTTGAATCTTTACCAGTACTGGTGCTACTACTGCTCCTGCTGCCGCCACTGCTACTTCTAACTTCGGCTACGTGTAGAACTACAATGGCGGTGTCAACGTAACGACGCCCATACGTTGACGATTTTGACCTTTCATCGCCTACCTCTGCGGCAACGGTTTCTGACTTCCGGCTCAGAGTCTTTGCACCCACTGCGGTTGCTAGTTAGTTCCCTCTTGGGAGTAATTATCGTTTCTGGAACCCCAAGCGGTACGGGCGCGGAATCAGCTTGATGGCTAAAAGTAGCAGCTTGTAATGGATAAGTAATTAGGCACGACAGGTCCTGATAATCAGTGGTGCTTCCCCTGCCATACAGCTAAACAAACCTAGAAACCCCATAAACCTAAACCCTATATACCGCCTTGATTATATACCTCCAAAACAAAACCACCCTTTGAAGCCCTGGGTCTCCGTGAGACGCACGTGGAAAACACAGCAACACATGCCTAGTGCCTAAGGATATAGGAATTTTGGGTTTAAGGCTTTCAGGTTTTCGGGATTCAAGGTTTAAGGTTTAGGGATGTGGCAGAAAGATTTTGGCTTTGGTGTCTCAGATTTACAGTGTGGGGCTCCACAGAAGAACAGATGCTGTTGCGTTTCCAAAGCCGTAAGCAAGTGACCTCAAGCTTGTCCAGAGGTAAGGGAGCCTGTAGTTTTAATATGTAATTTCAAATTACTTCCTTAACATGTCCTTATAGCAACGCTTCAAAAGTTTTTCGCGATGCCTTCAGAAGTCCTTGTAGATGAGCCACACTCCTGGAAAAATTCTACCCCGCTAAGCTCCTTAGATGCTGGGAATTAGGATGCTTGGCCACACCGAGTCCTTTTTAGGTGCTTGGACCTTTACCGGCCCGCCCAAACCCTAAACCCTTTGGACGTAGTGTCGGTTGGAGCCACCCTTCCCTATACAGCCTGTTTAGCTTCCGGCTTCCACTTAGAATCTGATCTCTTCCGCCTCAAACCCACAAGTCGCTAAAACCACCCAGTAGAGATTATAGTATCCCGTCTGAGCAGCGCTAGGAAGCAGCGCTAGGACCCAGACCGCCACACTTACCACGACTGGTACCGCCACGGGAACTGCCACGAACACAGTTGACGGCTCCCCTGCTGTCGTGCGACTTGTCTAGACAATGAGGGGGTGCATTGCAAACCTCCCGTATGTTTTTGAAAGGGTCCGTCATCTGTCTCGTATCATCTCTAGATATCCCGAGGGACCTTCCGAGAAGCGCCCATGTGAGAACAAGTTGAAGATGCTTCCCCGGCTTGCGCACATAGGGTCATGCAGGATTTGTCCATCAATTGTATGTCCAACGTGGTAGTTTCGCAGGCTACACCGGCCCTGCCCTGCGTCGTCTTTTCTGGAGAAAACTTTTCTTACGTCTTGACCACTCTACCACGGGAAGATGAAGCTTCACGTGTTGGCTTCTTTTTGAGCTGTGAAGACCCGTGCCCGGGCTTGTGCCCCTCACTGCGATCCTGAGACATGCCATTAGCGCATGGCATGTAGGTAATTCGTAGAGGCAACATCCTTCCTCAAACCCAAAATGGTCTTGTCCGTGCTGGATCAGAGTTCTAAAAGGGGCCTCAAATGTCGATAAGTACATTTTGAACTCCATGTCCTACCAAACTGCTCCAACCCCACATGAAGCCTTTCATCCCATGCGTGCCTCCCGAATCTCCTTGAAATCCTTGTGTCTCTTTGTGCTTGGAGGTTCATGCGAAGTTCGAAGAAGGGCTATCTTATCTTTGGAATCCCTACATATGTTACATAAGTATAGCCAAATCTCCCCAAACCCCGCTCCAATCAACTAGGCCCCTACATTGCATACTCCTCATAGAGCCCAAGTGAAAGGCCGACTTCTGAGCTGCCTCGCTTCGGAGGAGAGGAGGTTCCGGCTATAGATGTGTATCCCAGGATCCCAGAAGGCCCGTATGCAAGGAGCAAACCTTAAAGCCTTAAGACGTACCTATAGCCTCCGTATGGTTGGGCGAACATGTTCACAAGTTCAGGGCTTTATTACATTGGGCTTCTGTGCGCCTGTGCCCTTGTGGGGTAGTAGGGATCCAAGACTGGAGTCAGCAAAGCTTGAACCACGCATTGACGGAGCAACGTAGGGGAGACTGTTGAGGATCCATTTTGTGGATTCTGTTGAGGGTCGGGAGAAGCGCAGTCATGCTAGCAATGTGCTGGGCTTCTCGACTGCAATTCTTTGTCTTGTCGTTTCACTACCACCGCTCCCCTGTTCTCGCCGCCGCCAGTACCAGGTGCCGCCGCTGCTGCCCGCCACTCCGCCCCCAGCCCCTACCCCCACCGCTACCGCCAGTGCCGCCGCCGCCGCCACTGCTCTGCCACCGTGAAGACAAAGAGCACCCATCCAAAGAGGAAAATGATGACTGCCATGCAAGAGCATCATGCTATTTCCTTGAAAGTGTCGCACGTTGGATACTGAACTTTGAAACCTGTCTTCACCTAAGGCTGGAACGCCTGCCCCCTCACCCCAACCTTTAACTTCGAAGCCAAAAGTGGTTCGGCCAGGCCACAGATGGCGTGGCAGACCAAGGCGGCTGTGGGAGTTTTTTGGGTGGCAGAAGCGGACAACGTAGTAGCCCAGAGCAATTACCAGCATGATCCCCTTGCAGTCCTTGCCTTATGTATACAATCAAAGCTTGATAGACCCCATGAGATGAGTCCCAATCAAATAGCCCGTACATATACCCCTCTATCCATTATAGTATAGCCACAGCTTCCGTTTCTTTCCATTTGCTTCTCGCATTATTTAGCCCCTACGTTGAGGTTCTCGCTGCAAAGTTAGGCATCGAGGTCCGGATGTGGGGATTGCAGCTTGATTTACAAGCCCTAGTCAGGGAAAACCAGGCTGTAACGAGCAGCATCCTAGAGTCGCTTATACTTGTGAGTATGGCTTGAGTTGGTGTTTCGTAACAGACCTTACAAAACATTCGGTGGCTTTTGGATGTACTTTGAAGTTTTCCTACGTCAAAGTTAAACCCCACAAGGAACATGAAGTTAAGATTCTTAACGACGCCCCAACAAGGAACCATAAAGGAAGGAAATCTGCCTGTTTCAGCATTGAATGTCGGGAAATTGACTCATCACTTCTCCTTCTGGTGTTTCCGCTGTCATCTGGAACTCGTGGTCCCTTCATTGCTGACTTCAGTGTTTGTGGGCAGTATCTGCAGATGGCCCCGAACTGTAGGAATTCCAGTATCATGGGGTCATGGGGCACCTACCCGTTCACAGAGATATCTGCATCTGGGTATGTGTCAAGTTTCGAAATCAGTCGAGGCCTCTCAAGACTTGCACAGTTCTTCCTTTCATGAGAAGGTTTTCGGGGCCTACCAATGGGGGAAGAGGTTGGAGAAGTTGGACCCCTGAACCTGGCCCCTGTGGAACTTGTACGGATGACGTCTTGGCTCTACGAAGACTTCTGTAGCATGTGCACAAGTAGGTCTTGCAGCTGTCATCCTGCACTTCAAAGTTATCCACCTCTAACTGAGCCTGACTGTACCGTACCCCATTTTAGAAACCTCTATAATTAGGCACGTTGACGACAAATGAAGATGACATGCCGATGAAGTTGGGTCTCTGCATGCAAACTTTGTCTGTCAAGACAACAAGGAAATCCTACATCTTCATACCCTCAACCCTGAGCCCTTATGCCCTTAACCCTTGTCCAACAGCTTACAGCTTATGCCCTAAACTATCTCAAATCCCAAACCCTCTTGTGCCTTAGACCCAATTCAACCCGGCCCATCTGATTGGGCTAATGACTCATCCTCGGGGTTGCCCCTGGAATCTCCTTGACATCACAAGGGCTGCCTTCAAAGGGGTGATTATCCCTATCACATCGGTGCTTCTCAGCTATACCTTCAAACTCTATGCAACAAGACCCCATGAACGACCAGTCGCTGGGATTTTAGGGTTTCTTTTCCCGAGCGGCGACGGCACCACATGGAGGCAGCACCAGCTACGATTTCAGCGACTTGCATCGTTTCAAGATAGACAGGACAGCTTTCGCACAGCTCCTCAGAGTCTTCCTATGCTACCAAGCGTAGGTAGACACAGCCCTTTCCTCGTCATTCTAGCCCAGTACACACAGACAAGCAGCATTCTGCATTGTTTTGCCCGCAAGATTGACACCGAGGCCCCAAACCAGGATAAACTTCTGGTTTCCTTGGCAACGTCTCCTTTGAACCTCTTCGTGGGCTTAGGTCCGTTGGCTTGGCTTCACAGACTCTGAACCCTAAACCTTTGGAGTTGTTGTCGAAGATTTGAGAACTGACCGTGGCCTATTTCCAAAGCCAGGTACGGTAGAATATGCACGCTTGCTTGCATATGTCTCGGCTTTCCTTAGCAAAGACCCAGATCACAATGATCCATGAACCTCCACATGTGCGCTGCCCACTGCCTGGCTTGCCGAGGAGTTGGTTGTTGCACTGGAGCAATCAACATGCGTGACGCTGCATGCCTGCGAGCCACCAGTCTCAGATGGCTTATCTTGCGGTCTATAGGCGTTGATGCTTCCTTGTTCAGGTGTCGAAAAGCAAGACATCGATAAAAAGACAGGGTCATGCATGCAACCGTCGGCAAACAAAGCACATGACCGCGCAATGTGGAGGAGCTCGCTGACAATTCTTCCTGTCGAGGGTTTCAACGGATGCCACAAAGCTAGCTTTGAAGAAGTGGGCTATGCAGTGCATGCAAGTGTGCATTTGTCTTTAATGCTGCGTGGACCGTTTCGGTAGGCCCAGTCTGCTGTCGTTCTCAAAATTCTTCTGACTAATGTACGCTCCTGGAAATGAACGTCGAACTCCCAGATACCCCCCTTGAAAGATGCGCAGCAGTCTGTATGGGTAGGGATTTCGTAGAGGTTTCCTATTACTTTGTGGGAGGGTATATCCCGGGCAACTTCCATGTCCTCAACACAGCCAGCCACTGATGTGGACCCAAGGTGGGTGCATGTTGCCTGGGTTGAACACATTTTGCGCGGGGTTGATGACGAAGTACTTCAAGGGTCCCGGAAGTTAAGTAATTGATGGGATCTATCCCCTAGTCTTACTTGTAATAACCCCACCCAACCCTGACTACATAAATAGTTCCCTACCCACTAGCCAGCCCAGGGTCCACCAACAATAAGGCTGAAGCTCGTGGGCGCTGGAGCAGAGAGAGTCGCTCTTGCTCTGGCTTCCAACACTTGCTCCTGAGCTCATCACTATCTATGTGGTAGTATTTCAAAACAGGTTCCCCAAGACAGCAACGCTGCAGAAAGTTTACTTGTCAGGAGCACTCCATGTGCAGGCATGCACTTTGCAGTCTAATCTCGCTATCAGCGTGTGCATGGACACATGATTGTTTAACTGGCAGCCCCGAACTTGGGGCAAGGAGGTCCTCCAAATATGTATATATATATATCATATATATGATATCTAGATATATATATTTATACTGTGTGGTCCTCATTGCAGTGACTCCGAGTCTCCTGATTCTTGGAAACCCCCAGTACCCCCAGAGCCCAAACACAGTTGGGAGCCAGAGTTCTGTAGATGATTGAGTTGTTACCCATGTTCAGCTACTTGGCTGTACACCATACGCTCCACACCTCATCGTGTTCAGATAGACCTGTGCAGCTAGCACAAGCCCGACTGAGGTGTTCGCACACTTCGGATGAACGAGTGCGACATCGACGACAAGGCCCAGCCCAGCCCAGCCCAGCCCAGCCCATGCGAACTCAAGCTTTGTGGAACCCTAGGTGACTAAGGAGTTAGGATGAGTTAGGAAGCGTACTGTTCTGAAAATGGGTCACAGGTGATCGAGTTAAAGTGGGATTATGAAGCGGATGTAGCACATTGCCTGACGGCAGGGTCCCGCAACTACGCATTCAGTGATCGTTTCAGAGCCCCTCCCTTATCCATTATTCAGTCCTTTGCTGCCGAACCCTCAGGCTTGAGCTTTCCAAGCTGGGCTCAAGGCAGACTATTTCGTACTAATTGCTTCAAGCTGATGTTACCAGCCGTACATTTGTAACAGCTGAAGCTTCAGTGCTCCTAGCTTTTGATCCTTATAGCATCGCTCCTGTGGCAGCACAGCGATCGTAGCTGTGTGGCCACCTTGCAGGCTTTAACTGGCTTTCGTTCCCAAACTTTCAATAAAGGCCAGCCGGCCCCAGCCCTCCCCAGCCCTCGAACAACTTGTGTGCGTGACTTTTCACCAAATAGAGATTCCAAGCCATGGTTCAGTTGAGGGTTTCGGGTGGGAGCCTCTGACAGATGCCAAGTACGACAAAAAGTGGGTCCCTGAGAGGCCCCCTGTTTCAAACAGACCTCATGCTGCCTCACAGGTTGGGGGGCTTCTGGCAGAAGCGCTTCAGGAGAACCGGGAAGCATGGGGAGAGGGTTTTAGGAGGAGGGTTCCGGCTAAGGTTATTACTCTGCATGGAAAGTGGTATCCTGCATATTACCGTAGCTATCGCCACTCATGAAGTTCCAAGTAGGGTTTTACGATTCAGCGGTTGGGGCTTGTGTTCAGATCAAGGGCCGCATTAAAAAGCATGAGCATGCTGGTGTAGTTCCATAGATGTCAGAATATACTGAGCATACATCGCCAGAAGGAAAGGTACATGCGTGGATGCGTGCATGTGTTTGCGCATGTGTGTTTGTGCGTATGTCTCGCAGCGCACATGCGTCTGTGTTATGTATGTGTATGCACACCAGGGGGCCATTTGGCAATATTTTTGGGGCGACTTTGCCAGTTGGCCAGAGACGTACTTTGTGCAACAGTCGGGCACATATCACTGCTAGTTCAACTCCCAGAGAAGCCTTCAAGTCCAAACCCAAATCCCAAAGTCCTCGGTCAGGAAAATCGGGCGCTGAGGATCTTCTCGCTCAATCGAAACCGACTGGGGCCCGCAGGCCTTTTGAAGTTCGCCGAAGCTTTAAAGAAGATGCCTGGAGTTGACTTAACGGTGCTTAAGACGGAGTTGGGCAGGTAAGAATCAGGGTGTGCGTGTGGGACTATGAGCGGGTTTTTACAACGATCCACGCCCCACTTCCCCTTGGGGATGTAGGGTCGAGGCCTTAGAGCCTTAGAGTCTGAGAAATGGGTAGGTGCAACAGGCAGTTTGAGTATGTAAACAAATACAATGTCTTAGGGTATCTTAGGGTCAGGTGGTGGATGTAAAGCTTAAAGGCGAAGATGGTCGGGATGAAGTGGGATTCATAGTAGGGCTTTCTTCGAGGTGGGTGGGGCAGTCATGACGTACTTGTTACTTGTAGTAGTGGAAGTCCAATGACATACAGCCTAAGCCCGACGCCAACCCTAAACCATTATGGCGTGGAAGAAGTATGATCTGCTTTGTTGGACACATTTCTCCCTGCATTGGAAGAGTCAAGCGGGAGGAAAACAGTTATCTAGCTGCCACGTTGATAGTGGCCTAGTCACTGCAGTTCTGAAGCAGCGCAAAAAAACTGCTCTGGGAACGCCGGGTAGTTTTACCCATGCTTATCTGGGAATGGGAAAAAGATCCCGATAGTGTTCCCGAGCATCCTCCACAATGATTTCTCATGGTAAACCGTAAGCTCTGAGCCCCAACCCTTCTTCTGAACCCCAAGCAAGGAACACCAGCCTCACCAAACTCGACCTGAGCCAGAGCCTTGACGTTCCACCTTTGGAAATCTTTCCTTTTGCTTTTTAGGCTGGGCACATCACAACCACCTGATCCAACCTCACCTCAAACAGTGACTCATAGAGGTCGTCCCAAATTTGCCTGCGTTATTTTAGGTCTTCCGATGATTGTTACTGAAGCTTTGGCCTTATTTGTGGAGGCTCATGAGCAGTTATAATGTTTGGTTTTACGGGCAGCTTTTATTAAGTTGAGCTGGTGTTGAGCTGTATGAAAAAGGTGGTCTATAAGTACCCTAGTCAGGTTTGGCGCTGCTGCGTCAGAGGTATTTCATCCCTGTGAGGGCTTCAAAGAGTGGAGCTTTTGTTCAACCGCGGGGATATGTCTTGCACTCCCCCAAGGATTCTTTTAGCAAGTTTCTCGAAGCGATACAAAATCCTAAGCAAGGCGCGCATCCTCCCCTTCCATTACTATATGCTTGTGCATTTATTCGTTTTGTGTGAAAAAGCCAGGACCTCAAGTTGAGAAGCCTGTGTGTGCTTCAAAAACAGTACAAGATAGAGTGTCAAGGCTGGGAGTTAAGTGCTTTTGGCCATTTCAGGTGTAGGGATTGGCCCGGCTGCCTAAAATTTCAGTACTTCTGTCACCTCTAACGGCCGAATAGCCTTCAGCCACTAGCCGCTAAACCTGAAAGTCTCCAGCAATGTCTAGGGTTTTCCAGAAATTCGGGGTTACCTTTCTGCTAGAACAGTACAGTCCCCACCTGACCCTCTAGCCAAACCCCAAGTCTAAAAAACGCTCAGCCTGAGGAACCCCCTGGGCGATGCGGGAGCTGAGCACTTGGCTGAAGGGCTGCGACAGTCGCGGGCCTTGTCATGCCTGGACCTGCAGGCTGGAAGTTAAATCCTTTCCTTGATTACTATTACTATTACAATGAAGTTATTGGGTAGCTAATAATGGAAAAGAAAATGGAAACTACTATAATGGGGTTATATAGGGTTTAGGGTTTGGGGTTTAGGGTTTGGGTTTTCCTTGAAGGTTTCCTAAGCTCGTGTTCATGTAAATCCTTACGTGCAAGACGTAGCCCTTATTCCCAGGTAGAGTCCATTCCCCCCCCAAGCTACAAGGGCGCCCATTTAGCTACTACACTTCCCTTGCTATGAGACACGTAAGCAAAACACCTAAGAGTGTCTGAGTGAGGGCTGAACAGCGACAGCAAGTCAACAAAAACCCATCCTGCGTGCAAAAGGATGTATCATGAAGGTTTTGGATGTACCAACTTTCCCCGTACAACACAGCCCCACCTTCCTACAGCACGAATAATGTTTTGGAGGAAGGGCTTATGCAATAAGGCAGAGAGGTATCCGGGATTCCGTTGGGCTGTCTGAAATTGGGGTCCCTTTTCAAGAGGTTTGTGGAGAGTCCGATCCGGCTTGTCTCTTTTGTGCCCGGAGGACCGTGTACAAGGAATACTAGGATGGATGCAGGATCTCTCCTGCTACTTTTAACCCCCCAGAAAATTGTAGTTCCAAGGCTATAATGTGCATAGGTGGAAGCTTATCAGATATCTTCTCCACGTCACAGGTTTCTGAGAATCTCGTCCCCTGTTTAAAGGCACCCCCGCCCCTTGAATTTTCGACAGACTAGACTCTAATGCCCACGCACTGCAGGCCCCTTCCACATCTTTAGTATATGTATAATATATATATATATAACCGCATATAAATTCAACAAGACAAGACTCTCCCTAACTATATCCCTGAACCTTGAGCCGCAAAACTCCCATAGAACTCAAGAATCCCATCCAGGTGGCCCAGATCGGAGACGAGGGGGCTAAAGCCTTGGCATCTGCGCTGACCGAGGCGAAGCTGCGCGAGCTGCACCTGAGAGATAACCGGAGCTTTGGACCTTAGGGTGTAACGTGTTTGTTTTTTGGGGGGGGAATTGTAGGGCTCCTTTGTCTTTAGGGACTTGTAACTTGTAGTGTTTGGTTTTGTTCGTTGAAGGTTGGGTCAGGGATGAGGCTTTAGAGTTCGAAGGGTTGTCGCGGTTATAGGGGTTTGGGGCTACAGTAACGATTCAGGAAACCTATAAGGTTTAAAGCGGTTATTTAGCTTTTTGGGCCGATAGGCTTTAGGGGGCTTAAGGTTGCTGGGGTTCAATGGGTTTGCAGGGGCTACAAGGCCGAGGGCGTTCATAGTTTAGGTTCGAGGGTATGGGGTTTTGGGTTCGGGCTTGTAGGGTTTGGGGTTTGAGGGCTTAGGGTGGTAGGCTTTAGGTTTAGGGTGGGCCAGGGATTTAGACACTTCGGCCCTGCCTCTTATTGTGAGAAGCCCCACTTGTCGGGCTACTGAGGGTTTGGCAAACTGCTAATCTTGCCTAACTCCATACTTGCTCAGCCTGGATCCACTAGTGAGACTCAGTGCAAGTGGAACCACAACATAGGCACCGCAAGCAATGGAGCAAAAGCAGCACTGAGTGTTCAAGTCAGGGCTGTCATTGTGATGTTGATGATGGAGGCGATGCACATTTCTTACATACTCTTCGCCACATTCCTTTGGACTGCATGGAGATTCCCAGGATTGGTGACGTTGGTGCGAATCATCTGGCGAGCGCTCTGTTGCTGGGTCTTTGCAGGACAGTTTTGGGCCGCCCCAAACCCTCAGGACACGCATGGAAGTAGCACAGCGTCTTAAATCAAATCTCAACTACACGTCAGCTCCTCGGCCTCTGGTCCATCCTCTCGACCCAATTACAGGTGCAGCGGAGCGCACTCCTGCCCTGAAGAGTAGAAACGCAAGCCCCAATCTGAAGCCCGGAGCCCTGCACGAGCGTGAAGATGCCAAGCACTTGGCAGGCAAATTCTAGAGTTGCTGAGCTCAAAGCCCCTCGACATCCGCCTGGTCTAGCTCCATCGTAAGCTTCTGATCTCTGTCAAAGAGAACTTTCTAGGAGGTATCTGAATCTGTGGTTTCAGCACATGCTCAATGTTGCATGCTACAGTCACCGTGTGAACTATCCCGTAACAACTCGTCCGTAGCCCTGCCCTAAGCAGCTCCTAGCCTCTTCATGGTCACCTGCACCCCAATTAAACCTCAGGCACTAAACCTCGTCCCCAAGCCCTGAAGCCTCACTCACAAACCCTCAACCCGAGACCCTACACCGAAGTTCCTAGACCCTTCATTGAGCAGTATACCCTACATGATGCTAGGGCCCCTAATACGATCTAGCATATATTCCTGCTGAAAGGGTATTAAGCTCCTTGGATGCTGAGGCTCCAGAACTCTTCCTTGGCCCTCCTGGACCTTAGCTTCAACCGGCGCATCGGCGCCTCCGGCATGCAAAGCCTGACCCAGGCGGCGTGCTGGTTTAGGGACAACGGGTACTAGTAGTAGACATTATAGTGCCTATCTGAGCCGTTGTAGTATCAGGGGCCTCAGGTACTGTTGATGGAGGAAGTCTTGCCCCAGTAATGATTCCTGCATAACTGTGATCCACGAGATTTAGGGCAACAGTATGGCTAGGTGTGGGGATGGTCAATATTGAAGAGATCGAGACCTGTGTTTGAGTGTCAGTTTCAGGAGCCTTCGCCCAGGTTTGATTTTCAGGGCAGATCACTCCTTTGTTGGCATGTTCCGCAATACTAATCCCGTTTTTTCCGGAGCCTGCGGTTGGTGCTGCATTCTCCAAACAGCAAGTGAGCTCCCTTGCAGAATGTACCCCGAAATTTATCAATCTGATTATGAGTTTATATTTATAGATATACACACACATACAGACAGACAGACAGACAGACAGACAGACAGACTGAAAAAGTAACTGAGGTCTTCCACGTAGATACACACAAGGCACACCTAAGTGTTCCTAAGCTGCATCAACACAAGTCCTTTATGCCGCAGGCAAGATCAAGTCTTGAGCCAACATAAGTTGGCAGGTCATGA
>CAJNIZ010047193.1:141032-161129 GCA_905231905.1 Symbiodinium pilosum | reverse complement strand
CACAGGAAAGTGTATTTTTAACACAGACAGACAGACATACATACATGCATACATACATACATGTACTGACCCTCAAAAAGCACCTTAATTAACATGTTGGACCCCCGCCCTGGTGGATAAGGCTCGTGCCATTTCCAGCTGCATGGACCAGTATTCTGTTTTTGGTAGTTGATCGAAATTCCTGTTCCCAAAATGGGCATTACAGAGCACAATTTCCCTTATGTTTGTCCTTATATACAGGATCCCTAAACAATTATTTCAAAAGACCTGTAGATGCCCCTATATATTGGCAAGTCTTTCCGCGAAGGTTAATGGAGTCTGATGCCAAAAGATGCACCGCAGCCCCCTGAACAACGTCAAAAAGATTGACGCTCTAGACACGTTCGGGGGTCACAATTTCACGAATAATGCCAGAAGACCCAGGGAGCCCAACATCACTCAAGTAAGGAGTAGATACTTTCATCATACTAGGGTTGCTATTTTCTGCTACTCCAAGGTACCGCATCTCTTTCAATTAAGGGGTAACGGTCCCTCGGAAGACCACCCCACGGCGGAAGAGGCTGCAGAAATGTCTGACACGATCACCGTCCTGGCAGTGCATGGTTTTCGTCGCAGCCGCGAGGAAATCGCTAGGCTGGGTGGCAGTTTCGGAGTTTCGGATATCTATTGATTTGCCCAAGGGAGGCTTTCATGAACGATTTTGGGATGTCCAAAGTACCACCCAGCAGGCCTTCAAGCACGTGATTGTGGAGTTGTAAGGAAAGCGATTCACGAAGTAGGTATCGGTGTGAGCAGCTACGGTCTCTGCTTAGGACCATCTAAAGAGCTCGAAGCAATAACATTTCGCGCTGGGACAGTTCGGGGGTTCAGAGGCCTTGCTGTGCAGCAAGGAAACGTCAAACATCTCACCTACATTCATACATGCATGCTAGTTACCCTAAATGAGGGACCCCTGATATAAGAAAATCCTTGTTATGGGGACCCCAAAAGGGTGCCCCCACTTTTCGGAAACACCCCAGAATATTCCCCATGTCTTCTTTCGGTTCCGTTGCTTTGAAGACTTCTGGCCTGCCCAAACTCCAAGTTCGCGGCAAGTCTATCAGGCCTATTTGCCAGTGACGGGAATTCCCAAAATTGAAGCCTTCAAGTGCGAGCTTAGCTTTGATGAGAAAGAGATCCAACCAGCCTGGACATTTTGAGAATCTTTCAGGTGTCGGGCTGAAAGTGCACATTTGTGATAACATTCTGGCAGCCCTCAGCTGTTTTCCTCTCATCAGCAACAGATGGAAGCTTGTGACATCATCTTACATCTTGTGACATCATGGCCCTTTTCTGCCAGCACTACTCCAACAACGGAATTTGAGATGTTGAAAGTTATTTCATACCCAACTTGACCCAAGAACCTCCAAGCATTGCAGCTATGCGCTGGCTCTCTGTTGCAGGCTCGAGGAGGCCCTCTGCAAGAACAAGCGTACGCAGGCTGGGAGTGGGTGCGATGAACCTCAGGGTTCTTGAGGTCTTTACATACCCAGCGAAAGCAGGGCTATGTCCAAAAAACACAAAACAGCAGGTTCTTGACCAAAGCTTGTGATGTTGTGGTGAAGCGACTCTTGTGTTATTGCTCGGCAGTTGCCGTCAAGATGCGCGTCGGAGGCTCGTCCAGTACCCCAAGAACCCCACCAGAGCCAATTCCCCTGCTTCTGACTCCTGAAGCGCCTTTCTGAAATATCCTCAGCCTTCCCTCGAGCTGATTGTCCCTTGCAGTATATGCTTGCCGTGTCAGTATATGCTCGCCATATCAGGTCGCATGATCACACACCTGGTGTCCACTGTTTGGGCATAAGTGCTTGCATACTTTTGAGGGTCTCTGGAGTTAGTTATGTATTACATCCCTCGGATGACCAGATTTGAATCTTACCCTAGAACCCCTCAGCAACCCCAGGGTCCAGCAAGGAAGGAGCTGTTAGTCTGGTCTACTTCAGAGGTGGCTGTTGATGCCGCAGGTGCTGACATTGCAGTGCGCTGCAGACGGGGACTTTTGCAAGGCTCCTTGCGCTACAAGCCTTTCTGAATTTCGAATTGCAAGATTTTGTTGGGATTTCCCCAAACCCCTAAATAAGCCTAGAACATCCCAAAACCACAGCCCGTAAACCGCCCACGAGGCTGGAAGAGACAGGCCGCGTGCTTGATGAACCCCCGCGTCAGCAGTACATTTTTACCCCACCTGCTGTAAGCCTTGCTGGTACTTAGTAGGGACTGGAGGAACAAGGAAGAGTAGCCACCGCGGGGTGTAGGGCTAAAGTTTAGAGAGTGGACAAGACAACCGACGCCCCCCGATTATTGGCGAGTATATCAGGGCTGCCATGCGGATCCATCCTACTAACCACCGGTAAGCTAAGAAGGCAGGACTAGGAAATGTGCAAGCCAGAAGCCAAGGCAAGTGGGAAGCAAGGATGAACCCGGAGGTTCCAGATGCCTATGCTTCAAGCACACAGGCCTCAAAGTACCTAGGTAGGAACCTCTGTGAGCTCCCAAGGTGTATCAAATAGGTCCCCAAGTCCCAAGCCCTCCACCCGAAGCCCTACACTGTGAAAATTTATCGTCCCTCGTGAGTCCTGGGTATCATAAATATTAGGACCCACCTGAACGGGACCACTATTTTGAGTAACTGGCATATATACGGCATATACCGCTGCAGGTAGCAAGAGAAGGATCCCTTTTTGTCATTTCCTACAAGTACCAACCCACCAAAATCCCCACGGTCAAATTACGCTCCTCAAAGCTAATTAGCATGGAATTCCAGAGCCTGTATAGCTCACTTTTTGAGGGTTCCCGCTTAGTTTAGGGGGTGACGCAAAACCGTGAACTTTCAACCCTGAATGAGTGCATTAAGGCTTCGTGCCTTCAGATGTCGGGCACAGAGGTTTTGGAGCTGTCAATGGCACCAGAGACACCACTTTGGCAGGTCTCTTCGCTGTTATTATTTGGTTTAGATGACACCTCGTAGGTGAGTAATTATCTCAAACTAGTCCCTACCCCACCCTACATAATCCCGAAGCAAGGGGGAGGCCCCAGATTCTCCTGATGATGCTCATTTAGCCCTGGCCAGGATGTCTAGAGACTCTATCACAAAGGCTCCGAAAAGAGAGACGCAGCTTGGAGTATCTCCCCTTCGGAGCATTCTGCGAGACTTTGGGGGCCTGGAGGGTATGACCCTCAACCCAGGATAGCTAATACTTTTCAGGGTAGGGCTTCTTCAATACAACTATATACAAGAAGGACTCTGTTTGTCCTGGCCGGCCAGGGACTATGCTTTGGGCGCAGAACCAAATGAATGAAAAGCTTGCTCAGTTTCGAGACTTCCTAAGTAATCCGACATGTGTTTCCTTTTTGACGTTAGGGTCTTTTGATTAGGAACAGGTACAGTTAGGGCGGGGCCTTGCAACAATTGCGTTGGATTGAAGAAACCAAAACTTGCTACCAGATTTGCATGAACTCTGATCGGAGCTTGCTTCTGACACGTTCTCTCTCGCCGCACAGGACTCCTCTACTGACTGGGATGATTACCAATCGGAAAGTTTGCCATGCATCCAGGTCTTTGCTTCTGTAGCCGAAGCGATGACGCAGCCTGCCGACAGTCTGCGGCTCATTACCCCCTCCGGGCAGGAGATGGCTGTTGCTCCGTTTGAGGGTTTGGGACATATCAGAGGTTTGAGACTCAGGGCTTGACCGTTGAGACTTCATTGCGAACAAGGGTCAGGGTCAAGGCGGTGTCAGACCTATTTTCCGCTATCTTTTGAAGCGGGGCTTCTGAAAGAAGGTACCCTAGCGCCCTCGGAAGATGTAAAGGTTGTTACGATATGAATGGGTCCCTCACATGGCTAGACAGGTAAATGGTCCGAATCCTCGACACCCCATCTCATCTTGAGACTTGTGAAGGAAATCTTGAGCAACTCGCAAGAATCTTTGCGGACGCTTGCAGCTGTTGTGGAAGTTTTTCTTGGTTAAGTCCTGCCAGAGGTCCTTGATTTGTTTTCTTTGGATTCAGGAGGTAGTAGATGCCATCCTCTCGTCAACCAACTCTCGAGCCAAGGAGCATCGCTGCTGTTCCTGCATAGTGAGCTGAAGACAGACTTTAGAGCGGAGGGAACTCGCTGCAGTCAATTGCTAACTGCGTTCTGGTGAAGTGCTTCGGCGTGTCCTCTTCTCTGTGAGGGACAAATACAGGGTAGATGAGCGTGTGGTTTGTTGCTCTTGTTCTTTGTTGTTGCTGCCTGTGTGTGCAACGCATCTCCGTTGGCTAAGAGCCCTCGTGGCATGGTCTGACAACATTGCATGGCATGCCCCCTTCGGGAATGTTTACGTCCTACCGTTGTATCTCCTGTTGGTGTAGACCCATGACTTCATTCACTACCATCAGAAAAGGAAAGGAAGAGTACTTACCGAGGCGTGGGCAGTGCAAAGGTTGGCCACATCCCTTTTCCATTGCAGGTTCGAAACGGTGTGCTGGTAAATGCAGGTGGTGCTCACGGCATGGGAGCTTCCCAAAGCAATCCATACATGAACCTTAGGGGGACCCCAAGAGTCCGTATGTATCCCTGGGGTCCCTAAGGCATCCCTGCTTTGAAAGTCTTTGAGAAGCCCATGTCTGTGTGCACGCGGAGAACTTCTCAAAAGCTCCGCCTTGGCTGAGCATGGGAAATGGGACTGATGTTTCCCGTGTTCAGTGCCCTACAGTCAGTGTTTTCCAGGATCTTAGCAATAACGGGCATCATGCCGAAGTCACGCCATAGTACCACTTCTGAACTTGGTAGTTGTGAGTATAACGTCTGACCTTATAGCTACCTAGCAGTCAGCATGGCAACCCTGTACAAATGGTCCATTGAAAGGACCTGTTCTTACGGGGGCCATTGCTCATGTACAGCTTTGCGACGCTGCGCGCTGAAAAAAGACGGGCAAGGACGCGGGACTTCTCCAAACTCGGGAAGCATGCGAGCCTCGGAAGGGAGCCCCCAGCTAGGAATTGTACTCATAGCAGATCATTCCCATGTTGATGATTATGCAGGACATCGAAGGTCCTAATCTGCGGCGTTTCGGAATGTAAGTTTCACATCGGGAGCGGGACCTCAGACTGCACCTGAAGTCTCAGTACAGCATGCAGTATTGGTGAAATGTTAGCCGGCATGCCAATCCAACACGCAACCTGACATGACAACATGTGACTAGTATTTTGCTTTTGTTGAGATACCTCCGTTCCGAGATCATCTGCGATTCGATGAGCGGCTGATGTCCATGAAAAAAGTTGTGTAAATTTCCGTTTTGTTGTGGTGCTTTGAAAGAAGAATGCGGCCTGGTTAAGTTCAACCACCAAAATTCCCCAGGACTCCAATGGGAGCGACAAACCCAAATATGATGACCCCTAAACCCTAAACCCTAAACCCTAGCCATTTCGGCTCAAGCTAGAGATGAAACCAACCCGGACCCAGCTGCTCCCAACAGAACTTGGCAATTGTTATGTTGGCCTCCGCTCTGGGTTCAGGGTATGGGACATTGGTTGGTTTTCTGACCATGTGTTCCAACTTAGAATCCCTGAGCCTGAATGCTCGAATCCGAAGTCCTAGGCCAGGAACTTTTTCCCCAAGCCGTAGACCCTAAACCCTAAGCCCTAAGCCCAAACCCTAACTTCTCCTGTGAGCCATTCGGTGTTCTTCTGGCGCGGGCTGCTGGACGTCGTGTGCTTCGGCTTGCTCATCTGCTTGGGCACGGGGGACTGGCGGCCAGTACCTGGAGTGCAGCTACCTGATTCTCCGCAAGATTGTCCTTGTCGTGGCCATGGCAGAGGGGTCTGAGGCCATGAAGGTAGACGGCACTCGAAAGGGAGAAAATCGGGATGGCAATGATGAACCGGGACAAAGTCCCTTTAAGCGCAGGGACGGGGGAGATCTCACCTTTGCAAGCATACAGAGACTTCTCCAGCAACAAACCAGGGAGATTAGGGAGCAGACGCTATCTGACATTCAGGACGCTGTTACAAGGCTAGAAGAGTCGACCAGTAAAAACATCAAGATGGTTCGTGAGGAGGTCAGTACACTCAAGCATGCAATGAGCCAACAAGGGAGTCAGATGGACGACCTGAAGCGTGAAAAAGCCAGCCTTGCTGCTAGAATCTCGCGACTCGAGAGTAAGGGATCGGTTGAGTCCACGGCTTTGGGTGAGTCTGAGCGGAAACTCGCAATCATCATTGGAGGGTGGCACAACGACACTCACAGGGATGAATTGCTGTTAAAGATCAGGGAGGCGATCGATGGCCTTGACATCCGAGGTCAACTTGATGCTGATCCTGTTATCCCAGGCCTACGACGTGGTTTCGGCATCTTGAATCTTGATACCAGGCAAGGTGAGACGGCAAGAGACACTCGTGAAAGGATGATTGCAGTGATCAAAACCATCAATGCGGCCAAGACCTCGGACTATGGAATAGTTGAAGGTAAAACCATGTGGGCAGGTGCCAGCAAGAATCCTCAGGAGAGGCAGCGTGCTTCACACGCCAGCAAAACAAGGAAGTTGATGCATACGCTTGCTCCGCAACTCCTTCAGCTCGGTGTGGATTAAAGGCACCATGATTAGTTCAGCCACGCGCCCTCGGCCTCGATCAGGACACGTGGTGGAGGGCAAGAACTTGCAATCATGGCTGGACGTCGGCAAGTTCGCCGAACTTGCTTCCCTGAATGCACAACGGGCAGAAGAACGGTGGTGGGCATGCATGTCGGAGTGACAGGGCTTAGAACGTGTCACCCCCGGTGATAACATGCAGATATCTTCATGGAACGTTGCTGGGGTTGGAATTCGCAAAGTTCATGATTTCTTGGATGCCGCCTCCCTTAGGGATGAAAGCATCTGGCTGCTTCAGGAATTACCCAGGAGCCAACCGGGTTGGGACCGCAAGCCCGAGGTTTGTGGCAAGCTCACTTTGATGAAATATCAGGGGCTAAACACGTAGGGAGGAGTTGGCATTGCGTTTGATACCTCTAAGTTCTGTGTACGGGCTAAAAAGGCTTGCGAGCATGGAATTTGGGTTCTCTTGCAACGAATTGGGTCCAAACAATGTTTTTGGATTGGGTCATGCTATTTGAGTACTGGCATCCCACTGGACGAGTACAATCTGCAGATTGCCGCACTACTCTCTGCTTTACCAGCAACCAGGTGGCCAATTATGGCGGGTGGTGACTGGAACGTACCTTTTGGTTGGCAGTTTTCAGGGGAAGAGATGCAGACTATCAGCTTGGGTAGCGGTGCTAAGCTCAGACAGCTCAAGCTTTCCATGATGCAGCGTGCCTTGCAGCTTGTGCCTCAGAGAGACCCGGCTGCGAGAACTCATATCTCCCGTAAAAATGACGGGAGTGGAGGGCAAATCAATGGGACTTGGTGCAGTCTCCCGCACAGGTGCAGTCCCGTGGAAGTTGCTTTAGGAAGCAGGAAAATCATCGACACTGACCATGAGTATATCACCACTAAGTACATTATGCAGTTTCCATCGAGAACTACAAACAATCGATCTGGGGTGAGATCAGTAGTGCAAGTGCCAATCCCACCAAGGCGGATTGATCAGAGTACCTTGATGCGACTTGCCAGGGAGTGCACGGGGCCGAGGCTTCCACCGAGAATACCGGTGCCTGAGGATATTAAGATACAGGGGTCTAAAGCTAAACGCACTAGGGATCCACGAGATTGGAAAACCTATATGTCAGCGCTGCGTAATTTTCGTGCCAAGACTCGTGAACAATCTTTGGCTAGGGCTTCTGTGGGTGGGGCTGAATACAGAAAGGTGAAGCGTGAAGGAGTCTGTTCATGGCAAACTCAGTTCGGAGCTGAAACTGATGGAGAACCTCTTTCATGCATCAACCAACACTTTCAGTCCAGATTCGATGCTGGTGACGGAGCTTCCTGGATCAGGAACTTGAACACCTGGGTCGAGAAGTTTTGCAGAGCAGCTTGCGTGACAGGAAGCCCCTAACTGAAGCTGAGGTATACAGTGCCGTTATGAAGGGTGGTTCCTCTAAGGCTGACCATCATTCCAGCGCCCGAGGACCACGAGGCGCTGCGGGCCGCCTGCGCTCAGCTGCGGATATGTGGCGTGTTTGCGCCCCTCGGCCATGCGAAGGGATGCCCCATCGGTCTCTGCTGCGCACGGCTGCGGCTGTGGCCTGCCAACGGCGAGACCAACTTGCTGCACTACCTGAAGGGCAACCCCTTGGGATCATGGGTACTCCTATAGGCCCCAAGGTCACGACCATGGACATGTTGGAGGCGTTTATGGAACGTGCAAGAAAGTGCTTATTTAGAGCCAAGTACCACATACTGCACAGTTCTGCTGCACCTCTCAAATCCCGTTTGCGAATTTTGGACAGGGTTGTGCTTGCCACCATGACCTGGGCATTTGGCATTATTCATGGAGGGGTTGAGGTGACGAAAGCCTTGAATGCACTCCAGCTTGAAATGGTCATTAGTATGGCCAAGTGGAAGCGAAGACCTGATGAGGGCCACGTGGACTTCCAGATACGCACCCAAAGGATGTCGAGGGCTATTGTGCATGGTACAGAAAGGGACCGTGGGGGTACTGTGCAATTGGGGCTGTGCTGGCGATATTGGGGACATGTTTTGAGGGCTGCGCAGCAACAGACCCCCACTTGCTCTGGCATCATGCTTGCTTTTAGGGACCTTGAGTGGTGGACTAATGAGCAAGCTTTAGCCTCCGGACAACGTCATGGTCGTCGACATTACCCTCGCATCATGAACCAGCAAAGGGATGTCATCAGGGTTGCGGGCCCAGATTGGAAGAGGGTTGCTTGCAACAGGGCGACATGGAGTTCACTTGAAAAAAAGCTACAAATCCGGGACATAGACTGGGCTAGCGGGCGCCAACTTCAAATCTGTTCATAATGCTGGAATCATCGGAATCCTGGCCCACTACATAGCTGAGCGTGATGAAGTAAACTACTTGCAGTTTGATAGCGCAGCTTGTATCCTCAACACAAAGGATTTGCAAGATGTTCCGACTCACTTCGGTGCTTGCATGGCTTTGCTACCCTCAAGGGGTAAGTGCGGCCTCTGCAACAGCCCGCGGCCAACGTGCTGACCTTCTTTGTCAAGTTCAAGATCCATAATTTCTCTACCGAACCCGCCCCATGGTAACCAACAAGATGTGTTTCGATGAACACGATGCCATGGGTGATGCAACTCTTTTTGGCGCCCAAACTGCAGGTTTTCCAGCGGAGTGCTTGAGATTTAAACCCTTCGGTGAAGGCTCCCTCAACTATTTGAACATGTTTGAGCCCTCCAACAACAACACGCTCCCGACCCTGAACCTCGCTATGGAACCGCCCATCCGTGAGGGGACTGAAATGATCAGGGACATTGTCAACAGCGAACATGAGAGCATCACCCCTCGTGGCCTTCCTGAACCTCGGCTACCTGAACCTCTAATTTGGAACGACATCATCGACCATGATAACATGCCCCAAGAAGATGAGCAGCTTCCTCTGATGGAAAGGTGGCGTTCAAATGACCGAAGAGATGGAAAAGAGGATCGGCATGACCGAAGCCGTAACAGGACGAGGTCGGTGAGGACCACAACGGAAGAGGTCCGCAGATTGGCCCTGACTTTGTCATGCTCCCAATCTTCATCAACGAACGCATCAGGGACAACCTCATGGACAACGATATGCCTACGCTTTGTAGGATGGCTGTCGCAGCAAACCTAGTCTTGAACCTTATTTCCATGGAGGTCACCCAGGCAATGTGTGAAGCCTTTAGGAAATGCCAAGACCGGGACTACAGCGATGGCGGCAACGACAAACACGATGACAGTGCAGCCCTCATGCAAACTCACCTGCGTGAGGAGGATCAGCGTGGGTGTGGGAGAAGAAGGGGAAGTAGACCCCCATGGCGTCCAAGAAAGGCAGCCAGAGTCAACAATCGGCGAAGACGTCTGGCAAGAAGGCGTCGCAGCCTGACGCAGGACGTTGCTGAGTGGAGTGCACTTGCAGGCCCCCAGTTCAGTGGAGCGACCCACTCAACTCAAAGAATTGCAGGTGAGCTGCGATGTGCACTGAGTGCTCCACAGAGGCCCCTCGAGGAACTGGCCTCTGTCGTGTGGAGTCGGACAGGCTTCAAGAAACACTGAGAGCACACGGAGATCAAGGTGCTATCATTGCATTGCAGGACGTTGGCACATGCTGGGGAGCTTTGCACTAGATATTTCGAATGTGCTCAATGTGCATGTGTTACAGAGGGCTGCTGAGCGTCGGGGTCATGGCGATGGCCAGAGCAGAAGGCGCCAGGCAAACCCAAGAGTTGCTGTGGCATCCGAGGCTGGGGCCAGAAGGATCCCCTCACCATCAAGTACCAGTGGAGGTGGATTGACCGGTGCCACCCCTGAACCCAGTGCACATGTCAACATGCACGATGACCGTGGCGTCAACAATGAGGTGAACACCCCAAACCCGGAAGCAAGTGGTTATCCTGATCCTGAACACGACACCCACGAGAATGACGAGGGTGACACAGAGAACACGAACCTTATGCAAGGTGACATGGCAATTGTGGTGCCGCCTCAGGGTGTTGTTGATGGAGTCCAGAACCAATTCCAGATGCCGCTGCAGAGAGCATTGTTGATTCCGTCTTCGAGGACATTGGGGAGCACAAAAATCGATTGCCTTGCTGAAAGCAGCTATGAAACTAAGGGCGAAGAGGAACTTCGGAAGTAGAGTACCTGCGGTGCGTAAAGTGGCTGGCTCTCTTCATCGTCGTCTATTTGAGGTCCCAGACGTCAGCATCCCTCCCAATACCAAGAAGATGGCCGCTAGAGTTTGGTCGAGAGTCAGGAGGGCATGTTTGAAGTGGGCAAGACGCCTCCTCACAAAGCGACCCGCAGCTAGGGTGGAGGTGGAAGTGGAAGCTCTCCCTCTCGATGCTGACCTTGTGGCATTGATGCAGCGGATCGCCCAAATGAGCACGCAACTGGATTGGCCGAAAAGCGAACCAGCAGACATGGACAATGAACACTACTTCTATCAACGGCTACAAGGAGACCTTGAACGCACCAAGCTTCAGCACATGATAGGGGCACATGTTTCCCAGCTGCTGTACTATGTCAAGAAAATAAAGATTGAAGGGGTTATCGCAACAGATGGAGCGGGAGCAGTGGAAGCTCTGCTACTGGCGTACTCCAACGAAGACACGGATGAGTCCAGCTGCAGGGCCGATGAGTGGGCCCAGGTCTGGCACATGCGCTTACGTGCCTTCCTTGGCGCCGCCCCTGACATGAACCTTGACTCCCCCTGGCAGGCGGATCCTGGGACCTTGGTTGAACAGGTCATGTTTGAACAACTCCGAGAAGAAGAACGGCAACTACGTCTTGCAGCCTCTGCACAACGTGGAAGACGATGAAGCTATGGCTGCAGAGCTTGCACGTGGAGGGCAAATGGTTGACAACGGACACAATGGGGCTGGTGCTGCTGTTGGCATGGCGGAGATAAAGCCGGAAGAGGGTGGCACAGCAGTTGTGAACTCAGCTGAGGGGCAGGGAAATGTGTTGAATACTAGGGTTTTGGGAGCCTCCGCTGTAGAAACGGCTGAGGGCACCATTTTGAGTTTGAGGGTTTTGGTCCCCAAGCGTAGGAGGGAAACCTGAGCCTGCGCGCGCATGAGTTTTCGGGCTGCATCCGTAAGTGGCGTGGCTGAGTCTTTGACAACCGACCAGTGCAAGCTTGAACACGCTGTACCTGTTTTCCCCCTTGCACTTAGTGCAGACGTAAAAGTGTCCGAAGGGTCCAAAAAACCTTAAACCCTAAACCCTAACCTGTAGGTTCGTCTCGCGACCTCCCACCCTCCCACCCTTGCGCCTTCCCACCTGTACAGGGCGGCTCCCAGCTGGCTTGCAGATAATGGAAAAGCAAATGGAAACTACTATACTGGGGTTATATCGGGTATTATATTGAGGTTATATAGGGTATATATTTTGGTGATATAGGGTATTTATTGGGGTTATATTAGGGTATTTATTGGGGTTGTATAGGGTATTTATTGGGGTTATATAGGGTATATATTGGGGTTATACTGGGGGTTATGGGCTTGTTTAGGTTTAGGTTTTAGGAGTTTGCAGCAGAGATTGTGGGTCTCACGGCCATCGGCGTAAAGGCGCATGGCCGGTGGTCTCCAGCGCGTACGAACGCTGAGACCACGATTTCGGGCCAACTCCCTCACTCCCAGATCTCCACATCCCCGCACCTTGAAACCAGAACCTTTCTCCTGCACAGTCCGGGAAAAGGCACTACGCTTTTGATGTTTCGCACATGATCACCTTGTCTTGGCGCCAGGGGGGCTTAAAGAATAATTGGACTCTCTGTTGTTAATGTTGGGTCTTGATGAGTACTTGAATCTCAGAAGATTATCTATTTCCTACCTGCAGAATCAGAAAAATTCGACCAACAAAAACTTTACTTCATCGGCTCTACCCGAATCGAATAGGGTCTGCAGGGCAATTTGGACTTCTTTTCCAGCATAAAAGCGGAAACTTAAATGGAAATTACAACGTAAGATCGCAGATTCCAGCATCAGCATGGGAAACTGGAATCTGTTTCGCAATGCTGTAGGCTCCATTTCTTTCATGGCCCCCGGGCCCTTGAGCCCTCCAAGATATCAAGCCATCTCGCCTTGTTTATCATCCTTGTAGAACAAGCGATGTTCACTACACCAAGATTGCCTTCTGCTGATTTAGGCCTCAATAGTACTTCTACTATTTGATGTTTGAGTTCCAGGCATCGGAATGTGTGAGATCTCCATACTTGCAGGCTATGCGTTCAGGTAATGCAGAAAATCCTCGTACAACTGAGGGGCTTAGGCCCCGCAATCCTACAGTAGCTCTGTGCTGCCAGGCCTTGCGTGTATTTTCCAGCATACCTGGGCAGTCAAAGGATTGCCCAAGAGTCCTACGCAATATTCTCCTCCGTTTGCGTTGTCGTTGACTTGACGGACACTAAGCTTTCCAAGTACCCAAACATTCGGTTCGGACTGAACACTTGACCCAGTTAGAGTTTTGTGACCTAGATGCCCGTTATTTGGGTACCCGGACCCTTTTACCGATTTCAACTCCACCTGCCCACCATTGGCAGGCTGCCCAGTTGCGACCTACGCCGCAATCTGCCACGTGCTGCTCTTCATCCTCTGGGCATAGCAAGGCCGTTATGCATGAGACATGGATTTAGCATTATATCAGGGAATGGGATGCTCAGAGGATACAAGCGGGCACTACGGGTGTCCGTATTACGGAATGTTAGTAATGTTAGAGGATGGGAGCTCAGGCTTGCGCCGTGCAGTTTTTCAGCCAAGCAGGACACCTATGTTCAGCCATTATGCATTTAGCTTCATGGCAGGGTCATCCTGTCCTAAGCCTTGAAGCGCCGTGAAAGAGCCTCGCCCGAGGCCTCACCTTGCTCTTGGGATAGGCCTTGATCACTTAAATCAGTGGCTGATAGTGTTGGCCAAGCTTGCCCTTGAAGGGGGCTCTGGCCATCTCTGGGGAGAAATAAATGAATCAGTAAATAAATATATACATATATACACATACACCTACACACACATATATATATATATACCCAATCTGGGTTGAACACTCGGAGTGGAGGTTGCCAGCTGCTTCTGGGCAGCTACCCCCATGTGCTGGAATGAGTTCTGCGGCTCGTAGACCCCAAGAAATCGGGATGTTGTTGAACTGATGCAGTAGCAGCGCCTGGATCCACAGCCCGCTTTCTCAATGTCAGACTGTGAAGCTTGACATTTATGATACGAAAACATCCCTTGCGCGGTGTGTGTGCCCTGCAGGCAAAGCCTCTGTGCCACACTGCCTAGCAGTACAGGTAGGCTTGATATGCGGGGGCCTAAATCTGGACTGACCAATGTGCAAAACACCAAGCAAAGAAAGCCGAGCGATGAATTAATTTCTACAGCATTCCTTCTTTGGTTATACTGCCTGAATTCTGAGGACGCCTGTTAAAGACTCATGTTCGTTTTGGCATGGCTTGGACCTTTTCCTTCCCATTTCAGTTTGACGTTCCTCACAGCATCAGTTCAAGGAACCAGGTAACATGCAGCCTGACGGGGCCGCCGTACTTGCATCTTGGACTATGGCAACTTTGGATGCAACACTTTGACAGAAGACTCAGGTGGTAGGCTGGCGGCTTTGATGGCCGTATTTTGTAGGAAAAGCACCCTTGCAGTATCTTTGTGTCCGAGCTGATGTACTCAATCAGCAGGGCAGATGCAGTCGAAACCCTAACCCATATGCTCTAGCAGGCACAGGCTTCAGTAGCAAACTGGCGGTGCCTCAGCCTTTGCTCGAGGACCCCGAGTTCGGTCGGTGCATGGTAACGTTTGGCACACATAACAAAGTTTTTACCATCTGGACGTGTGAGACCAAAAAGGTTCTCTTGCTGGCATCTATCGCAATTTTCTGCACAATTAAGTTGAAGGCTTGCGGCACTTAGCTCGTGAGGTTAGGCACCGTGTTGAAAAGCTCTTCCAGCAGAAGCCTTTTCGAGCATTTGCATTTTTTCGTATCTCGCTTGCAAGGCTGTCCGGACCTAGATTGTTATGGGCCTGAATGGCTCTAGACCTTAGCTAATGCGTGAATTGCGTAGCTGACGTCAATGATTTTGACCCTGGCGCATCTTATGTCTTATGTGTGATTGGACCGCAAGGTAGCGATTCCTGCAGCTGTTCACTTGCGAAGCAAGTAAATACAGCACGGGGATCCTCGGGAAGGCAAAAAAGGAAGTTCAACCGCGTCTGCATTCGGGACAAACCACATTTGCTCAGAAGAACAAAAATATATAGTATATTTGGTAATCATTAGCAATAGTCGTATAATCGTAATACTGACCAGTTGTATTCATAGTAGTGTGGACCCAAGATCCCTATGAGTCCGAACAGCTTGCATCATTTTTGACGCTGCCCCGTGCAGCACTTCATGCTTGGAGGGTCAGCGGGATGTTTGTCTGTTTTTGAGGTATTTTCAAAATTTAGATTCCGCATGTAGGGACACTCGGCACCCATAAATACTTACGAAGATGCAAAATCCCCCTGACCCTGAAAGAAGCCCAAGTCTGCTGAGATGGGCTGGGAATTTGCTGACTTCTTAAATTCTTCCCGCAACTTGCAGCACGATTCAGGGTTTAGTGACTGGGGTTTAAAGGTTCATTCTGCGTCGTGACCCCAGCTCGACAGGAATGAGGTCTTCTATAACTCCATTATTAAGCTACTTAAGGCCTAAGAAGGATACAAGTTCCTTTGTACTTTCGTACCTAAGAGCAACCAGATTCCCATCCCAAGTATTCCGCCGTTCTGATGGCACTCATGTCCGACCGAGCTTTCGGGTGTAGGTTGCCAATGCATTTTTCGGAAGCCCCTGACTGTTCGGCTTACTTGTATTTATAGGGAATAAAGGTTGGGATCCTTTAGAAGTCCGAGAGTACAGAAGTTTCGAGTTTCTTGTCCAGTCCTTCATCCACTGCTTACACTAAGTCGGAGACTGCAACTTCATCTTCTTGCTAAACGACATGCAGATCAACATGATGACCAAGACCTCCCCTATGATCCCTAAACCCTAACCTAAACCCTAACCCTGAACTGGCTTACTTGAATCCCGAGCCCTGGAGTTAAGCGTTAAGCCCGATAGCCTACAGTAACCTTGAAGCGGCATGTCCCTGGCTTACAGCCTTATGTCTGTGCTTAAAGTCCTTTTTGGGGGATGTCTTACTATAAGGCGTTGTATTAAGATGCTTGCCGGGTTTCCCGGACAGGTATGCCAAGTTTGTGAAAGACTCCACGGGGACTGCCATTCAACCTTAAAACCCTAATCTGAAACTTTGTGGCAGGGCCTATGATAACTATCAACCTTAACGACTACACCTCCAAAACCTATGTAACTTTGGCTTCTCCTTTGAATTTGCATCGTAGAAGCAGTACGGGAGGCCCTGAAATTCTCTACGCCATTCGACAAAGTCAAAGACCACTTACTTACTCACCAGGGGCAAGTCTGCCCCTTACACCCCAAAGCTCGATGGGCCTTCCACCTTAGGCTCCGAATCAGTTTCGGATGACGCCCGGTGCTCCTGTGCAAAAAAGGTTCTCCGACCATCTTCCGGGTTTGATGCAGGTTTTTGATCTGTAAATGAGGGGCTCATCCTGGGGCACCTTATATAGCACGGCCATTAGTACGTTGTCGTGCAACAACGATGCAGCGGCTTTACTTTCAGCGCGGGGGTTGTGCAGGCGGAGGCCCACAAGGCCTGTTGTAGAAATGTCATTGGCATTTTCTGCATTGCTCATAGTATGACCTGCCTTTTCAGTGCAAAAATGTGAGATTCAGCACAAGACCATGGTGCGCAGGGCGCTGGGCAGACCAGGCTTTTATCTGCGTGCGCCTGCTAGGGGGTCAGCCAATGATCCTATACCTTACTGTGCTACTCTCAGAGGTCAAAACCAATCTCTATGAAGCTGCATGGAGTGGCTGTAATGCATTTTGAGAGGCCTGGAGTTAGGTGGATCAGTGTGGTAGCCCTTCAGAAGAACACCAGCGTTTCCGTGATATAGAGCAAATCAAGCCTGAAGAAGCTGGCAGCCTTGCCGCAGCCAATTCAGCACCGTTTCCAGATGGGACAAGCTCTCTGCTCACGACGCAGAAGGCGCACTGCGGGGAGGAAGGGAGGCAGGAAGCTAAGGACACCCAGGTATGCATTTTGTTTGCAATAAGGCCGCATAAACCCTGCCTCAATTCAGCAAGCTCTTGAGGATGGCGGGCGCTGGCAAGCAGATAGAGTGCAGCGGATGGATGAAGCAACTTGGCTGCATGGGTTTTCTTTGGTGTGACCGCAAGTGTGTCTCCTTTGGCTGTTTTGTCTCATGGTAGGCTGCATGTTTCAATGGTAGGCTTTAAGTTGGATTTTTCAAATCTTTCGGATGTGGTTTCCTGCCCTGACCTGAGTATAAACTATCAAAAGAGTTTCTGTGTGAAAATCCTAGCCGGGGCTGCATTGAATTGGTGGCAACATTGTGTGTTAACCCACGCCCTCGGCCTGTTCCCCAGAAATTCCAGCCATCTTCAAGCTTCACACCAAAGCTTCGTGGAGCAAGCCGGGCCTGATTGTCGGGGTTAACAGTTCCCTTGCCATTCCACTGCAGCAATCTGAAGCTACTCGTAATCTGGAACCCATGCAGCCAGCTTTAAGAAGAACAGTAATTAATGCAGACTTCATTGTAGGATTCCATGTTAGTTCTTTCCAATTGCTTGAGAACGTGCATCACCTTGTGGAATTGACTTCTGGAGTTGGAGTCCAGCGGCAGGTAACAGGTGGGTATCAGCACATAGCCACATGTACCGCTGCTTAATGGGTAATGTAGTCTATGTAGGCCTGCAAGTTGTTGGATATATTTGTCCTTGATGATTTTACTGCAAAGCCATAAGGAATGTAAGGTTATAAGTTGAAATAATTTCCAGCCTTAACCCTAAACTTACGTACAAGGATACCTGCTTGAGAACTTCTTTTTTGGAGGTGGTTCATAGGCATCAGCGAGCGCGAACTTCTGCAGCGCCCAGAGGCACTGGCACAGCAGTTGCCGGGCAAGCTTGCGGGTTGAGGAATTAGGGTGTCAGGACTAGATGCAGGCTAATATCTTCGGCGAGTTACTGTTTAGCTTAGCTTCAGGAAGGGCCAGAAGAATTGTGGCGGGATTGACTTGCTTCAGCTCAGCATGGTTTTCTTGGGGCGATCTGGGCGTGGATCCTTCAAAAACTTAGGCATCTATGTGTATTGAACAGGTCTAATTACCTGGGTTAAACTTATTGGTAGCAAACACCGTTGACCCTGCAACGGAAGACCCTTTTCCCTCTGGGCCGTAAAAGTGCCTTCAGTCACGGAGACTACACAATTGACAGCAAACAACACTCCTATCAAATTCTAACAAAAAAGAAAATGAGCGGCAGAAGAAACTGTGTACATATATACAAGAGCTCAAAGCAGGATCGGCAATGGCAGAATCGTCAGGAAGAAAAGGATCTTGAGCCGCCACGGCATCTCGTCCATGTAGACGTCGTCTAGGGCGACGGCGTGGGCACCCCAAAGGCACGCTCCGAGGAGAGCTGACTTGACGGAGGGTCGGCTCGAGGAGCTGGCTCGTTGCCACCGATTGGAGCACGCTGCACCGGCACTGAGGAAGACGAGGATGTCGGACTGCTGGCCTTGGCCGGAAGCGCATTCGCCTTGCGGAGGATGTCCAGGAAGCGAGCCAGATCACGGAGCTGATCTCCACCACTCGAAATCCTTGCCATCACCCACAGCTTGTAGCTGAACTCCTGACTGCCACTGCGGCTTGCCAGGTCCATGTAGGACCAGTTGCTCAGCTTGTACTTCCCGAAGTTGATGGGAGTGCGGCTCCAGTGAAGGAGAGATGTCACCCCTTCGGGGAGTTCTGCCTGGGACACCACGATGCCATCCAACATTGACGGAGTCGGAGGTGGAGGTCCTGCGGGCGCAGGTGGGCCTTTGACATTTGATCTCGTAGAGGTAGCCTTCGAAGGAAGCCGAGGTCCTTCTGTAGTCGCCGGAGGCGGCTGGTTGGCTGCCGTAGGTGGAGGTGGTCCGGCCGGACTTGACGGGCGGGCCCTCTTAGACCCATCGGTCATTGCTCCCTGCGACGTTGTGGTCGCACTGCCGCCGAGTCGAAGATCACGTCGTCGACGGAACTCCGCCGAAATCACTTCCCACAGGCCGCGGTCAATGAAGTCCTTGCGACGCAGCTGGAAGTCGGCCAGAGCGTTGTGCCAGAGCTGCTCGGACTCGCCATACAGCATGGCACGGCACACCAAGTCGCGGGCCTGCTGCTTCTCCTCCTCGCCGTACTGCACCAGGGCGTTAGCATCTGGGACCANNCAGCCGAAGAAGCGGCTGCCATGTTCTTGTAGGCCATGTCGGAGACAGGAGGGGCAACAGGAAGGCACTCAAATCACTGTGCTGGCACGAATCTTGCAGTGTTCACACACAGAAGGAACTCTGCCAGTCATGAGCTAGAAGCAGACATGTCCGCTCGATCACTGCATGGCATACTTACACACAAAAGCTTTTGTCAATTGCATACATGACTCTGTACAACCCGGGCACGGCTGTTCATCTCAGAACACGCGAGAGGTACCCCATACATCAGGTCTACCTAGGGGAAACCGGTCCTAGGAAACTACGGAACCCTAAACCCCTTCAGGGTTCTGAACTGGTCGGCACTTGAGGGTGTTACGACGCTCTCTTTCCTTGGCCCTCCATCTTAAGACGGTATCTTCGTCGCTAATTTGGCACAGGCCCTCTCGCAAGCAGGCACGAAGCAGGTCCACAGCTTCGGCAGATTCTTTGGTTAACGCGTCTGCCAACATTCTGGCAACCACCGGAGGCTGGCTTTCATCTTCCGAATGGATTCCCTAATAATCACTATATCCAAAGCGGTGCGCCTATCATCTAGAGTAGGGGCAGACTTACTCTGAAGGTGATCGAAGAGGGACTTGCAATCCGTTAGGAGCATCCCCAATCGTGGAGGTTCCACATTCCAGATCGAAGCCAGGCAACGGTGCCCATCCAGGATTTCCCGGAGCATGAGCTGGAACCACTCAAGCATGCCCGACGCGGCATTCATTGCTTGCGCTTCGGCGCCGAGCGTTGAGTTAACTACCCGGGGGAGCCTAAAGCTTTTCCAGTATGCCGGTGTCCAGGGACACACTTGATCACTGTCCATCCCTCGTTCCGTGAAGCTGACAATGAATCCAGCCTGGGTCGCACCATCTCTACCGTTCGCGTACGCCGCGTCAGAGTGGCACATTAGGGCCAACTGCTCGGGGGCTATGGGCTTAAACTCAATGGGCAAGGAAGAGTGCTGACGGGCACGGCGAATAGCATTGTTCGCGGAGAGAGCGTCCTGAATGGTCGGCTCTGGAAATGACTGCTGAGAAAAGGAGACTTGCGTCGACAGGTCAGGACGAGACTGAGTGGCAAGCCAGTT
>CAJNIZ010047193.1:57715-139711 GCA_905231905.1 Symbiodinium pilosum | reverse complement strand
ACTACACAATTGACAGCAAACAACAAACTTAAGCAGGGTAGAGAGTATTTTGAGAAACTCCCAGCTATGTCTTTTCGCAAGACGGCGCAAGCTTTCCTTTCCCCCAAGCTAGGCGTTGAAGTACAAAACTCGAGGTGCTTCCTTGGAGTCCCTAGAATTAGAACCAGAGTGTGTGGAGGGTACTTCGCATAACAGCGACCCCGAGATGTAAGCACCCACACGAAAAATTACAACTAGTAACCAGTGCAGCTTGACCAGGACGTATCGCCATTTTGCCAACTCTTGCCTGCGTTATCGCCGGGGGTGAGGGCTTTTGGAGAGCAGCACGTTATTACAGCACCATTGGATCACCAGCGGCCGCCTACGCTGTAGATCCGAATCCATTGAAACATCAGGCCCTATAGACCCTCAAACCTTACAAGCCCTATATACCTCATCCTAAGATCGGAGAAGCCTGGCAGGCCGTCTTCAAGGATGGCAGTTTCGTGAATCTCGGCTGCGGAATCAGACTGTTGATGGAGGAAATCTTGCGCCACCTTAGTGTGTAGGGCTTAGGGTTACGGGAGGAATCTTGCATGTTAGCGTCTAGGGTTCAGGTTTGATGATGGAATCTTGCACCCACTGTCCTTGAAGCATAGCAATTTGCATCACTTTGCGGAGCATGATGTGATGCAAAGCTTCTTCCATCAACAAGATCAGCAGGTCCCTCGTAACCGAGCTCCCACTGGTCAAAGACTTGGGCTGTTGTTTTTTGGGGAGCCTCGTTCTAACGCCGCACTTTCAAAGACTGTACGCACGATTAAAAATGAGAGGGGCGATCTGCAACTGGTGGCGGGCGTCCAGCTCAAGATTAAGGGCAAGCAACTTCTCACTGTCTGCATCTCTGACGCTTTGTTCGACTATTTCATGTACTCAATGTAAGGTTGCATGAGATCGGTGAACTGCCGTGCGACTGTCTTTCCGGCCGTTCACAAGATGCATGCTGTCCGAGACCGTGACTTTTGCGAAAGTGTCTCCTCAAGCGCACCAACCCTTTGGCCCTAATGGTGGATAGTGACGTTGAAGTGGGTCGGAATAGAGCAAACCTTCGTCCAAACGGAACGATGAAAGGGGCATGGAATAGAGCAAACGTTTGTCCTGTAGGCATCAGTAACAAGGCAGAAATAGAATAAGGGCATGCTCCACAAGAGTCCGTCCTTCTGACTTCTTCCAGGACCCCACAAACATTTTTTCCCAAACTTGCCCCTGTTATTAAGGTTTAGAGTCCATCATTGATTGGGGGGAAGGACGGCTTTGAAATCTGAATACCGCTTCAACCCTGATTGCTAAACTCTGGCGCCCAAAAAGTTGGGTGAACTATGTGGTGCAGCCTCCACCGAGCAGGAAGTGGGTTCTTACCGCGGTTTTCAGGCGAAGCATTCGCCTTATGTGATGGGACTGACCCGGGCACAGGAACGAGAAGACTGGTCGCCAATGGCCTGCTGGACAGTTTCGCTGGCCATCGATCGAGGAGCAAAGATTTGACACTCAAGTCACCATTTACTTTCATGAAGACCAGCCACTTCTCGTCTGGGCATGCGAGCATGCTTTCCATGTCCGTTTCCCATGGGAGTCTTCAAACTTATGATTCTCTTGGCCCGGAGCAAAGGCCTGCGGTTTGAACGTTTGGCTGTTCCTGGTTTGTACTTGCTCTAAGTAGATCGTGTGCGAGAAGGTGGCGCGTAAGGCGGCCCGCAGTGCCTACAGCTATCTCAGCATTGGTTCCCTCTTCATGGTGTGCAAGGCACATAGTCAGCAAGCATGCATATCACTCGCTGACTACGATCTAAGCCTCAACGGGTAGCTTTAGTGACATGGCGCTTTGTAGCATGCGCCTTACATGGCTAAGACTGACATGTTGACGGCCAGATGTTGCATGTCTGTGGTTACCCTGCTTGTTAACGAAGATAGGTTGTTTCACCTTTCACAGTTTTCTAATAGGAGTAACAGGAGGGTTGACCACGGAGATTTTGAACAACAGTGGCCCGCGATGTTATGCAGGAGCTTCACAGGAATGTGGCGGCCAAGTTAGTGCCAGACGCTGCGACCAGGAGATTGTCCAGGGTGGTCGCTGCGTAGCAGGAAACAGGTGCAAGTGGCAATTAAAACGTACGCAATAGTACGCAGCTCTGGGACCTAGCAGCATTTGTCGTGCCAGTAAGCAAACACTAGTAGTGCCATTGAGCATGCGCTTAGGTTCCCCAAAGGTCCGAACTCTAAACACTAGTCCGTAAAGTTGATCCCTACACCCCACACCTAAGCCCCTAAACCCGTAGCCTTCGGAATTCGTGATCCTGCTGTGACCTGCATGGCCAAAGCTAGGCTCATGAGATGTCCCCAAATCCCATCGCTGCTTCTAGGGCTCTCATTCTGATAGTCGCCCAGCTGTAGTGGCCCTGCAGTTCCCCTCAGCCCATGGAAGCCTTCGCGACTTGTGGCGTGCAGGACACCCCCCGTGCTTCGCGTCGTGGACGGCTGTGATGTGGCCGAGCTTCAGGTGGCTTAGCACGGGATTCTGCACAAGTGTGGGCTTCCGGTGATTTCCAGGGATATATGCGGAATACAAGCACATATCAGAGGTCTCCCTGCAGAAATGGCAGGACCATGCGTTGTAGGTAACATGAGTTTAGATAGGGACTAGGGAACCCCGAGCCATCATAGAGTTCATCGGGATTCTAGGGTATGTTACTCTATGTGCAGTCATGGTTGCAAGCAGTCGTGGAAGCGCAGAACACGAACTCCGGCTAATCTTCAAATGCTGAAAGAGCCAGAGCTCAACAACTTTGAAGCTTATGTGATCCTTCACCCAGTAATACTTTTGACCACAGGGGATAATGGTAATCAAATTGGGTTCCATCCTCATTGGACCACTTTCATTGCATGCAGGAAAAAGTGACCTATTCTCCTAAACGCCAAACAACCCCAACGCCTCAACCCAAATCCTCAAGAGCGCAGTTCAAATTGAATTGGGCTGCAGTCCACGAAAAAGTAACTGTCCTTTATCTCCCCTACACCCCTCATACATCCCCCCGAAACCTTCGTACGATCCTGTGGATCCGCACCCTAAGCCCCCCGACCAGGGCTGCGAAGCCCGTTTAGTTGAGGCAAAGCAGGGCTGGGTGCGGAATTGGAACCTGCTTGGTGGTTCATCCTTGCCCCCGTGCACTAAACCCCCCATCAATCGAAATGCGCTGCGGTTTTGGTTATTATGATGATGCTTCTCAATTTTCAGGAAGGTTGTCCCTAAATTCTAACCTCCAAACCCCCCCCCAACAGAAAGAACGAACGGTGTTTAGCAACAGCAGGAAGAGTTGAGCCGTTTCAGCCCTAAACTTCAAACTTCAATCCATTTAGGGATCACTTATGCCCACCTGCAGGCTTCGCTGACCACTGAGGATCGAGTCCTTCACCTCAGAACTGTCCTTACCTTTATTGGTGCTGAGGAGTAAAACGCAATTGAAAGCAAGAAATGATCTAGGACAAGCCATACATTCTGGAGAGCCAAGGTAGGGGCCAGACTTTTGGTTCTTTCAGGGGCAGTTTCCCCTAAAGGTCCAAGTACCCGATGCTTGAACTTGTAGGGCTAAGTGGTAGAGCCTCTTGGCATGGCATTCGGGCTCTTGGTTCCCATGCTTTCTCATGCAGCATCTTGTTGTATATATTCATGTGTATATATGGTAGCATACACGTATCTATGGGATTGTTTTGGGGGGGTTGTTCAGGGAATGTCACAGTGGGTTTATTCTTCATTTTCTACAAACCACCAATATCTTTCTGTTGTGGCGTATCTCGCAAGCAGGGCCTTTGGGATATTGAGGGGTCACAAAGAAAGCGTACAGGGTCTTTAAGACATCTAAGGGTAATCCACATGAACCTTTATATAACGGTTCTTGGCTCATCGAGTCAACTAATTAGGGCTTCAAGCAAGGTAGTGTATTGTGCGATCTGAATTCTTGGGCGTCACTTGCCCCAAGGCTGTGTTGTGCAGAGGTGATGTACAGGTGCTGAGTTTCAGTCAAGTGCCGTGGGCGGGAGTAGCTCGGACGCTTTTTTCGCGTCAAACCCACGGACCTCTTCCAGGGTTTGGGATTCAGGGTTTAGGGCTTAGGCTTTAACATCGTGAGCTAGGCAGCCAGCCAAGTGAACGTGCTGCAATTCTGGAATGTTTTTAGATATCTAGTTATACTTAAGTTAGGGAAAGGGCAATATCCTGTGTAGCCTCTTTGATTCAAAGCTACACATAAGACTGGTGGTTCGTAATGTGCCTACCTCGTTAAGTTGGGATGAAGCTGGACCTTCATGTCACCGACTTTGACCGACCTGCGCAGTGGTAGCCCAAGAGGGAACGCCTTGATAGCCCATGTGGTCCTGCAAGTAGGGAATATGGGAATGCAATCTTTGGACAATTCGCACACTGGAAACAGAGAGGCTAGGCTTGCATTGTCACCGGTGCACTTGAGCTCCTGCCCAGGCGATGGTTCAGATAGCCTCGAACTTCAACTGCTTGGAGCGCCTGTGTTGGCAGACATCCTGTCAAAAAAATCAAGGTCGAGTTACATGATGATTTGTGACGAGGGGCAGATTAGTCCAGATCATTGTGTCACAAGGTGGGGGTGGCAATCCCTCTGGATCTAAGTCTATATCTGCAACCTGGAGCTCCAATGTCTAACTTTATTCATTGAATCGCTCTGGTTGAGCAAAATCCTAAATCTCAAACCCTAAGCCCGAAAAAGCCAGGGGATTGGTTTGCGCGGTTCACACAAGCACTGGCCTGGCCTCTCCCTTGCTGTCCATCTACCCTTTTATCCTGCTGAATGTACAGCCAAGTTTCAGAAGCATTGAGTTTGTTGGGTCCTATTTAGCTTAGCGCGCGCGGGGTGGCATCTCGTTACCGGAGTGCGCCTTTTTCTTCCTAGGGCGACAGGGGCTAAGTCATGTGGAGCTCATGTTTGCATTCGCCTACAAAGTCAGTTCCCGCATTCCCTTGCTAGGAAGATCAGGGGCAGCGTTTACAGTAGCTTGCCATCACCAGTCTTGCACACTGCAGCAAGGCCTCAGATTTTGACTTCTCAGCCTTATCTGGGGGCCTCTCAACCTCAAGCAGGAAGCCATGATCTCAAACTCCAACCCTTGTCCCCCAAAGCCTGAGCAAGCCGCAAGCCCTGAGGTCTAACCGAAATGCCCGCGTCCCCAAGCCCGAAACCCTTCAACGCCCTGCTTCTTATGCACGCTTTCAGGAACCCATCGAGAGGATGCCACCCGAACTATGGCCAGCTTGTGGAGAACTATTGCGTGGACGCGACTCAGGACATGGCAGGGTAAGGCTTCAATTAGCATGATGAAGTTATGTGGAGAGCAGGAAGGGTTCGAGGTTTTCAGCGTTTAGTTTTCAAATGTCTGGGGGCTTCCTCAGCTAAGCAGAGGAGTGGACACCGAGAACACACGTGACATGCATGTCAGAAAGGTTTTTCGAACGACTTTGGGGTTTTCGTAGGCATGCTCTCAGGGACCTGGAGTTAGGTAACCTATGGTATCCCCTTAAGTAAAAACCCCGTGGCAACTCTAGTGTGGCTCTTCCTGGTTGGTTCCCTAACCCCTTAGCAACCAGAGAGCCCCTCCAAGTACCAGACGCCCGACTCAGAAGGGTTCCTATCAAAGCATACAATTTTTGCTTAGCATCTCAGTACAGATGAGTTCATGTACAAATCAATTCATGCCAAACCCCTCCTTGGCATTGCAGCGCAGGAGCTCCAACTCTGAGCTGAGATTGCTGGCATAAGTCTGCCCGTTGACTTAGGATCCAAAATCCTAGAATATTTTAATTATGTGGGGCCCCAAGGGACCACCATCCAACAGATTCAAAGCCTTCAACCTGCTGAACTCTAGACCCTTAACCCCAAGTACCCTAAACCCTTGACACCCTAAACGCTGAACCCCCTATTAAACAACATCCCTAGACTTCCTGCCCGCACGCGCAAAACCTGACAATCTAAACGCCTAACCCTGCTTCGCCTTTACCACAAGGCCCAAACCCTACATACCCGGGCCGAAAGCCCGAACCTGAAGCCCAGCTGACGAAGGGCCCGGCAGCTTCATTCGGTGTGCCTGCAGCGAGCATCCTCCGCGCACACTATGCTTTCCAGGTGTTTAGAGAGCTTGGGGTTTGCAGGGTCTTGAGGTTGGGGGGACTTGACTTGACGGGGCTTGGAGCTTTGGATTTGGGATCTGCAAATTTGGGGATGAGGCAAACACGGCGGTTTTTGGAGTTTGCTAAGAGAGTATCTTATTCCAGTGAGCGCAGGAAAAGGCATGGTATGACGCCCCGGCGGCTGACTTAGTAGCTGTGGGACCTAATTAGTAAGTATACCACACGAAGGGAGAATCAAATAGACAAAGACATGGAACATGGCTTCATGTGGGGGTTGAGCTTAGCAAGTAGCCAGGGAGGACTAGGGTTGGCATGTGACTTTAAACAAGTTTGCAAGAACACTTACTAGGACTTGCCTTGTCCCCCTACCCCAAATTGAAGCCCTTGAACTCACCCAGCTCAAGATAGCATGAACCTGCATACCTCAAGACATCCCTTTGCATTGTCGGATATGAGGTCCTAAACTCATGCCGCTGCCATCTGTTGTTCAACAATCGGACACATATCAGAGCCATTGTGGCACATTCATGGCTTAACTATACCGCGGTTCAATGGTAGCAGTATCAGATAAACCCTTGCCTTTATTATGACTTACGCATGCTTAGTTGAGAAGGGGTTGCAGACACAATTATGCACCTGTTACATAGGGAATGCTGCAGGGATGTATGACTCTGTTCCCACGGAAGCATGAGCAAGATGACGGCTTAGCCGAATCGAGTTGAAATGCTGATGATGATGGATTTCTGGAAGCTCAGACACGCCCAGGTCCACATACAATCTCCATATTGACAACTGCAGTTTTCCCTCCTCCCAGTACTTCACACTTAGAACACACTACGCCGCTCACAATGCCTTTCAAGCCGCACCATCATCCGTTGTGAGCATGGACCGTCTATACCCTGCTGCATACCCCACAGTTGACCAAAAATCGTGAAGCTCTTCAACTCTAGAACCCGAAAGTGTAGAGCCCTTCACCCCAGACCGTATCCCTGCCCCTAAACCTGTGTAGGGAGTGAACAACTTATTGTCGGAATATGGGGCTGGTAAAGGGCTAGGGAATCCGTACGGGATTTTTCACAAGGGGAGAAAGTAAGTTCCCCCCAAAATCCTAAACCACAAGCAAGAAGCCCTGATCTGCCAGTCCTGGACCATAGACCGCATAGACCGTATTCATAACTCCACGGTGGCGCGAAGTGCCGTTTGGTTTGATGGCTGATTGCCAGGACCCGGGCAGACCGTCTGAGGAGTGGGGGCAGACACATGACCGGCAGGTGCGGGCAGTCAGGTCATGTCGGGACCTAGCCGACTAGAATCAGATTTTGGGCTCAGGGACTCAGAAAATGTGATGTTCGGTTTCTCTGAAGACCTTCTATACCATGGATCTGCAGGATGCCGAGTAGCTTCTTGAATCGGGTTTTATTGACAAATCATTCTGGAACTACGTTCGAAATTTGAGGAGATCGGATGGACTAATTATTCAAGCTTCGACGTTCCAATCTTTTCAAGTGGGTTCATGCAGAATCGGGTCGCTGCTTGAGCACCTTCTGCCGTGATGATCCACGAAAAGTGCCTTCTGCAATCCGCAAGTTCGCGTTTCAAGCCGGCTTGCTTGAAACCGTGGTAGACACCGCGCATTCAGACTGTGGGGGTTATGCAGGGCATATACGTAAGGTACTTCCTCCTGTAATTGTCCTGGACTACTGTCAGGCTGTACTCTCGCAGGTTGATGACTAGTTCCTCGCAGGCTATGAGGTTATCACTCATTTTGACTCTAGCCAGCCTACAATCCCAGCTGCAGCCACCCGAAGGACTTCCAAGTAAGTGCCACACTGCGTATGTTCGAGATTTCAGTGGGTTGCTTCGCTCTTGCTCTTGCCTTCCCAGCCAACAGCAGATTGCTTGTGGCTTGAGGCTTTCAGTGATTCAGGCTTCTGGAATGCCCCAATGGAATCCTATGATCGTCATATGACACGTAAAATAAGAGGTGGTGCTACCACAAAGCAATACAATGCCCTGCCTCTGCAACATTAGTCCCCATGTCATTTTCTTGTCCACTTGATTCTCTATCTCGGGTTTGATGCTGCCAAAATCTCGCGATGATCAACCATAACTTTGTATACTCGATATACAAACTCCGTATATGACCCCTACATAGCCATATAGAAGCCTGCTATCATACAAGCATTAGCAGGTGGAGCTTCTGGGGAACGTCGCACAGTACTTCGGCAAGTGCGTCAATGGCCGGGCGGAACGGAAGGATTACGGTTTCTGGGCTTCAGGGCACAGGGCCTGAGTGTTTGGGGTCTAAGGTGTAGGGCGCATTTAGAAGGTGGGGTGGTCATGCTGAGTCATGCAAATCCTGCCCTAGTCCTAGGTAGGATAAACCTCTACGTATGACCAACAGATCAAACAGCCCCCTGATGCTCCTTGATTCTCCAGATGCTGAGTCCTAAGCCCTTATGCTGACCACTGTAACTGTAGGTGATATTCGTGCTTTATGTCATTCCTAGCTTCACATCCGTCGGAAGATCAGTAGCTTCAGTATCCTAAGTGGTGCAACATGTTGTCAGGAAGCGCGGCTCGACAATGCAGGGTAGATCTTCCACGGTTCAGCATACAGTTTTCAAGGTTTGAAGTTTTGGTTCGCTGCAGCAGCATGGAATTTTGCGATCGCAGGTGCCAAAGACCACTGTACTTGAGCGATCGGTTTTATGAAGATGTGGTATGTATTTCGTGTCGTTGTGTCAACTGAAGGCCCCAAACGCGGGAACCCTCCTGATCGTGATCCTGCCTGATTTAACATGCGTTTAAAGAAACCAAGCTCGAGGCACAAAACTCCTGTGTAACGGTGCATAGGTCAAAGGTCTTTCTAGGTACATGCTAAACCTCAAGTTGCATTTTGACGCTTCAAACAGAAATAGCCTGAGCCCTGCTGCGGCCACTTGACCCTGAAGCCATACTGGTATTTCCATGCGGCTGAACGCGCTTCGCGGCAGAAGCAAGACCACCATTCTGGTAAACACTACTGTAGTGGGTCAAAGAAGTTATGGGGCACGCAGCCCCCATTTTGCGGTGTATGCTGGCGGCCTGATTCTACGCTTTAGGGTCTTGGGTGTCTGGTGTGGACATTTAGGTAACTTCCTGTTGCGACTACTAGACACCGCCTTACGCCCCATGTGAGGCATTGCCTACAGAAACCCGAGCATACTCAGATACATATCCAACCTCAACCCCGACGAAACATCGAGTATGGAGGTTTTGCAAAGTTATTACGTGCGCCCAGTAGAGACTCTCACGCTCAGGTTGTGAGGTTGTAATCTCTCCCCGCCTGTCCTAGGGCAGCCTTATGCCTCAAGCCCAAATTCTAACACCTACATATCCGCGTGCGACCCTCGAACCGCGCAGCAGAAGTCCTGCGCATCCCCATTCGCCCTTTACCCCTCAAAGGACCTGAGGGAGCGGCAGTTTGAAGGAATCTGATTAGTTTGAGAGACCCTCTAGTTACGAATGGGTACAGGCGCCCACCTGAGAAGGGCTACCGTGGCATTATACATGGAGGCTTGCAGAAACAACTAGTTCCTTTCTGAGGTTCCTGTGATTTTCATTGCAGCACTTTGGGGTGAGCTAAGGGGGACCCGATGTTTGGAAACTCCGCATGGGTAGTAAGGGAATCCAGCACATTACCTCACCTCCGGGTGCATTACAGTAGTGCAGGCAAGGCCACACTGAAGGGCGAGGAGGATGTTCTCGATCCCTCTCAGCCACTGGCTTGGCATGGTTGTGCAAAGATTAAAAAACAAGTGCATGGTTTAGGGATTTAGGGTCAGGAGCTCAGGAGATTGGGGTGTAGGCGAAAAAGGGGATGCAATTAAGACTGTCCCATACCCACCCCCGTGTTTAGCATAAGATCAAGCTTGTAAGAGTCCAACTACATTTGATCCCAGGGGGTGCGGAGTCGGTCCAGGCTTGGCCTTCCAAACCTTATAAGCCTTAGGTTCTGAACCTTGAGCCTGCAGCGTGATGCGCGTGTTGAAGGCTTTGAACTTTATACCCTAGCACCAAAGCCTCAGTACAGATGCCCAACATTTGCGAGTGTGTTTGGAAGTTCAGGAGCTGAACTTTCGGGCAAAAGAGTGTGTATGGGTAGGATGGGCGCGGCTTGCTGTTGAACATGTTTTGGGGTTCAGAGGGTGTAGCAGAATCTCATGTCCGCGGAAGAGTTCGGAAGCAAAGCCACCACTTCGATCGGCTGCCTGGATCTGTATACGCATTCCTTTTTTTCATCAAGCGCCCAGAAATTTACTATGAGCCCATCCCTATGTATAAGTTTATCATAACCCTTTACAAGTTCAGCATTTGGATGCATGTGCTATTGTTGGTACCCTTAAACCCGGGGGAGCAACTTCCCTCCACTTCCTTGTACAGGGGCAGAGTGTTTGGAAGCAACAATATCACAAAAGCAAGCCAACACACAATCTAAACTTTCCGAGGGTCGAAGAGGTGGCCCAACAGATCAAGGCCGGATGAGCACATGCCTGCCTGTATAGAAGATACCTAGGCCCCAACAAAACCTTGATAGGATCTCCCTTGGGCGCAAAGGTTTTCTGTGTAGCTACCTGGACCCCTTGCGCCGGGGATCAGAGATGTGGATCTGCAGACTTCTGAATGCCAGGGGCAGGTTCTTAAGAACCTGCATAAACATGGACCAACAAGCCTCGTTTTAAAGTAGTTCAGGGCTTGGAATTTGGCAGGCATGAACTTCAATGACTATGGTCAAGGTTGTCTAGGTTTCATTTCAGGCATGCATGGTGCTCATAGCACGTCCTGCCATGTAGGCGATTGAGCAGATACATTCACCTACACGGCCTTCGGCTAAGAGCCCTCCGGAGTTCTGCGCAAAATACCATCACGACTTGCTGCGCTTGCATGTATTGCCGCCCTTTCTGCATAGCTATAGCTAGCACTGCGACTCACACAAATTTGGGAGCGAGAGGATAGGTACAGTTTCGGTCATTATTGGGCCTACCAATTAAAGCCACCAATAATATGAGGATAGCATCTTGCTTGTTCGGGGAGGAGATGGCTACCAGTATCCTAGTGTCGGCAGGTTGGCATCCACGAGGATGCCCAGGCGCGGCATCGGATTGCTGAGAACCCATGTTTGTGGCCCTGGTCCGCCTTTTTATTGATTGCACGTGTCGGGAGTGGACGGAAGTTATGTAGTGCGACCAAGAGACAACACGACTCCAATCTTGCGTGGGTCTTCTGTAGAAGGGGAGCTGATGGGACCTGCTTTTTCGATGGCCGCGGATTTTGATCTTGCTGTATCCTTTGTTTTCAATGGGACTGAACACCCGTTCCCTGTCACAAGCGCGCTCGACTAGAGACTAGAGCCTCGGCAGCTGCCAATCATCATATTCTGCTGGCTCGGTTCCTTGTTGGAAGGTAGTCTCGCCTTCCTCTTGAATTTGCGCAGCATGGAGAAACAGCATTGAGCGCGACCAGCTGAAAACGAGAGCACCCCTGCAGTAGTCAGTATAGTTAAAATCAAGCACGGATCAAAAGCGTATGATCATGTCTCCTCCATCCATCCTGCGGCTTTCAGCTGCAGAGAATGAGCAAGTTTTTGCGAGGTTGTTGCATTTCACCCTATGGTCTAAGCCTAAGTAGCCTAAGCCGAGCCTGTAATGGCAGAGTACTTGCACTAAGCATGTGCGCCGCTCTCTACTGTCTACCCCTGACAGTGACATGATAAAGTTCAATCTCCAGAATGAGACACGAATTTTTCGCAGCCCTAAATCCTAAATCTGACAGCCTACACAAAGACCTGCAAAGAAAACAAACCTTAGCAGCTTGGTAGGTGTAATTTACGGTAGCGGGCTTCCTAAGTCCTGTGCTTGTAATACAATAAACAGTGTTAGGCCTAGGGAAGTGAGCATTGAGAAACCATTGGATGCAGGTGATCTTTGGCCGCGGGTCATTCTGGGAGCGCATGGCGCTGCTCGAGGACTTTCTGGAGCGTCAACAGAAAGTGCTTGTACTCGACCATCCCTCCCCACCCCCGTCATAGATTGATACAAAAATGCTGAGTCAACGCGTTTGACATGTCACAGAAGAAGCAAAAGTTGGAACACCAGTACCACTCCAAGACCTGGCATAGTGGGAAACATTGCACGCCCCGCTCCAACATTCTCTGGCGATGAAACCAGCATTTCTTTGGAGCGTTTGATTAGCATGTCTCGAAGCTTGTCCCAAAACTGAAATCTGCAAGGCATGCTGGAAGACAAACCAGGGTGGGGATAAACAATGTGACAATTTTTTCGCCAGGAACCCCATGCCATGGTCGACCAAGTCTTATCTGCTTCCGTCAATTGGCGTTCTCCAGGCCCGGGTTCCAAACTAACATGGAAGCCCGCAGAGACTCTGTAAAAGGAAAGGAGTCCTTTGAGAGCTCTTTTTAGGTTTCCAGTTTGTTTTGGGGGATGTTAGCCATCAACATTTCAAACAAAACCCTAGTGCCTCAGGTTTAGGGTTCAAAGGTGGAAGAGTAGGGACATATAAATTAGTGTCTCGGCTCAGGGATTAAGGTTTGAAGGAACCATAGGGCCGTTAGGGCCCACATCGTGAGGTGTAGGCTCAGCCCGGTTGCAATTTTTTAAAAAAAGAGGTAGGTTACAAGCTTCAGAGCTCGAGGTTTTTGTTTGTTTCCTAGCAATGGGCGCGCTTGTTCAGGTACCGGTATGTAAGCCCAGATTCCATGTCGTTTTCCATGTTCTTTGTCATTTGATTCTCCAATATGTAAACTCTGTGTAAACAATGCACTGGCTTCCTTGGTGCATGATCACCAGCACTACTTCTAAGTTAGCACCGTTGCTGCTGCTGCCACCACTACGGTTTTTCCTTTTCCTGCTGTAGTATTGCTATTGCCCTTAATTTCTACAGCAAGGCCACTACGTGTCTCATAAGAGGTGCTAGAAGTATGGGGCATATCGATCAGAAATAGGGGTACCTCCACTGTACCTCCCAAAATACCCAGAATACTGTTTCCCCTGTTATAGGGATTCCCGCCCCAATTTTCGTTCTGCCAGGTGTCCCGCCACCGAAGGAGCAGCTGCTCACCTTGACTCGCACAGCTCTGCGGGCAGCCTACCAAGGTCGCAGGAATGGGCTTAGCAAGTTTTCTAGTCCCTTTCATAGGGTTCTGCTTGTTGCTCAAAAACCCAACAAGGACCGAGGGTTGGGTTTAGGGTTCAGAATCTAGGATTGGGAATTTGTGGTCTGGGGGCCTAGGGTGGGATGCATCAGCTTGATACCTAGACACATGTGCCTGCCCGTGACGTAGACCGCTGCATCAAAAGAACGGCTTAGGGTTCAGAACCACGTCTTAGCTCAAAGAAAGCGGCCAACAATCTGAAGAATTAGACTCACTACTTGCAACCCTGCAACCCTACTTTTGAAGATCCATGGCCTTCAAGTAGGGGGTTTTAGCGTTGCAACATGGGGATTTCATGGGGAACATAGGGGTGCATTAAGGCTTTGCGGTAACTAGGTACAAGTATAAATCGAAGCCACTTAGTATATTTTCCTGAACTTGCTCTGGATACCCCAAATCATACAGCATTCGCAAAAATGGCACCAGCATTGCGCTGCAAAGGCATCCGTTGTCATATGGGGTTCCTCAAGCTAGGACACCGCTACAGTAGGGACCCTAGAGGATTCCGGAGGTGCTTCTGAAGTATGTAAGGAATGATTTGAGAGACGCCCATACAGCCGTATGAGTTTGGCAGGTGCATACCTGGCAGCAATTGAGCGTGGTCGCCACCTTCTGCTGTTGACGCTTGTGCTTTGGCGGACTTTGGTGGAGTTAGCTTCAATAGGGTATGCTCCTAGCGGGTCATGTGCCACACTCACCAGCAACAGCAAAAAGCGCAAGAGATGCGCAGCATGCAGATTTCCTTCTCAAGTGTGTGACTTAAGGCGACTGTTCCTTTACAATGTGACAGCCTTCTCTTCTCAACTTGTAAAGAGGCTGCGAGTTGTTTGGCCAAGAGGCAGACGTGGACGGCGTAACAGTCCTGCAGAGTTCGGTTCTAAAGAGCTCAAAGAGATCACAACCCTAAACCCTGAAACGCTCGAACCTTGAAATCCTGAATCCTAAGCTGGGTCCTTTATCCATCGCATTTCTGAGATTGGCGGGGGCGTCTTCGGCAACCCGCAGGAAATGATTCTGGAGGAGAAAAATGGCCCTAGGATACTAGGGACACAAGGGATATACACAGGATGTAGGGATAGATTGGTCTTTTCGGATGTAGGGGGATTGCAGAGGGCATGCCAGGTCTCTATTACGATTTCTTGTAGTGGTGAGTTTGGGGAAGCCCACAATTTTGCCATATTTTGCCCTTCTGCCTGAGCACTTGGAGCGGTCCAACATGGCCCCTATGCTGCGGGGTCAGCGCGTGCTTCTTCCAAGAACGGCTACCCACCGAAATCCTATTGGTCCCATTCCGTTTGGCAACGGCTGAAGACAGAGTCATCTTGTGAGGAGCCTTGTACTCGGGGTTAGACGTCAGAATGGCCATGAATAGACACTCAAGAAGGATATTCGGAACTCTGGTTAAAACTAGCCATGGAACTTGGAGTATGATTTTGCCCACATAAAGCCCAACATCTAAAGCCTCAAACCCTAACCCGTAAACTTTAAACCTTAGGAAACTATGCCTCAAACCTCAAACCCAGCGAAACCAGGAGTTGGCAGCAGCGCATGCGTTTCGGATCGAATGGTTTTCGCAGTGGGTTCTAGGGGTTTAGGGGCAAGGGTCGGGTCAGGGCTCATGGGGCTCAAGATTTAGGTGAGGTCGGATATCTTTGGCCCTGTGTACCGCCTATGAAGCTTGGGAACGGCCTTGCTGCGTGTTACTGCCTGACCGAGAGACTACTGGCAATTTGCCTTGCAGATGTGGAAGCAATAACTTCCTACTTCCTGATTATTTTTTAGGGACTTCCTCAGCAGGGGTTTCTCGTTTGCATGCATTTCCAGTTGCAAGGCATGAGATCACACAAGCATTGCTTGTTTGGGATTCCAAGTACGTAGGCATTGGAAGAGTTGACATCTCTCAAGCTCAAGAAGGCACAGGACAGCAATTTGAGAAGGGCTTAGAGGATTTAGGGTTGAGGCTTGAGGATTGAAGGGTGTAGGGTTTAACAAGATTCTGGGTTTGCATGCTGGTCGTTGCCCTCCTTGGGTCCCACTGGTTTCTCCAAAAACGCTGCTCCTCCTTTCCAGTTCTCCAGCAACTGGACTGGCCTTGAGGGCCGGGTCTGATTTCGTTTTGAAGCGTATGGCGTGGGCTCTGCATGTAGTCCGCATGCGGTTTAGGGTTGTGCAGTCGACACAGCCGGTTGATTTGGAGACTTTTGGATGTTGAGTTGAATTCTTCTCGAAGTACCCTCTTTGTCATACAAGTCTCACCGCTAACCCCGTCATCTGATGATTTATGTTTGCCGGGCCACAACCTTCCAGAGTCGTGCGGAACCTCCAAAATGGTTCAGGTCTGAGGCCACGCGGGGCTTTTCTCATGTAGGAGAGCCTTCAGATCCCGAGGGAAGTTGCAGAGCAGGGTAGAAGTGTTGAATGTGCAAAACCAATCCTACATGAAACCGTTCAGGCTACCATGGGCATTTATAAGAGTCAGGTGACAGAGCAACAGGATCTAAAAATTAGGCCCCCAAAAGGATACCCGAATCTCCAGCCCGAGTAATCCCTACATGTGTCTCTGTAATCCGTGTAGGATCCCAGACTTAACCCCTTTAGAGAGTTGCCAGTCCAGTACTGGACGGCTAAGATACCCCAATACCTTAACCCGAAATCCTGGACCCTGAGCCCCATATTTCCTGAAGCCCGCAACCTTACTGGCACATACGGTAGCATTGTACTGACACCCCTTAAAAAGGAACCTGGCCTGACAGCTAAGAAGAAATCACAATCTGAGGCTCGGTTTGCGAATCATCCAAACTCCGAGCTTCGTGAAGTTCGCCTTTGCTTGTTCCCAGCTGGGTCCGGGACTCTGGTTACTCCACGGTTCAGGGTTTAGGGTCTGGGGGTTAGAGTGTCAAAACAGGGACTGATAATATGGATTAAAAAGGGGTTCGGTTTCCTCTGCAGACCCCAAACTTACTTCCCGGCGCCCAGCGCGCAATGAGGGAAAGGATGCTTGATGTAGTCCCCGTACATATACAACTCTGAAGTGAGTAGTAGCTATATTCCATGTCCTCATTCCTTGACAAGCACCAGGGAGAAAGGGACGACATAGGCAAAGGCACCCCCCAATCGGGAGTCTATGCTTTTTGCTTTGTGGGGCTCTTACACCTTTCGAAAGGATGTTGACGGACAACAGGATGCGCAAAGCGAACTTCAACGTCGCCACTCAAAGGCGTGCCGCAAACTCGCGGTACGCGGCCCCAGAAGCGCACAGAGCGCCAATGGCCTGCACCTCCCACTCCGCAGCACGCTGACGGTCACGCCACCACAGAGCTCGTCTACATCCATGGAGCCGAGCACGAAGAGCATCACTAGCCACCGTGTCAGCACGATGGCTCCAAGCTAGCATCAAAGCCTCGCCGATGCACTGGTGAGGCGCGAATTCACGGATTGTTTGCCATGGCTGGGCACCAAGGCTCCAAATCAAGCTCACACGAAGCTCTGATATATTCGCAAACCTCCTGGCTAAGAGTGGAGAGGCTTGGCAAACTCCACTCGCCGAGCTTATGACACTCAAGCAGTCAAGGACAATGACGATTTTGCGCACCCTGGCCAGGGCACCTTCACGCGTGAGATCCAGCAAGCATTTGCATACAAGCAGCACTGCCTCAAACTCAGCTCGATACGGGGTCTGATCTTGTCTTACACCCTTCATGTAGGATCCCTGCGTTTATGTGCTCTTGCGGGGCTTTGAATAGTATTCCTGTCGGAACATTATGCGTGGGGATTCATTTGCTGCTGCCACCACCCCATCCTCAAGCATCTCCTCCACCTCCTGCTGCTGCTACTACCCGCTCATTCTCCCTCCTCCTACTACTTTTCCTGCCGCTGTTGATGCCGGGTAAGAGCCAAAAAGTGGTGCGACATGCCGGCTGCGTCATTTTCGTTCGTTTCGATACCAGTTTTTAAGTCTCCGTTCCGTGGTTTCGAATTTCGGAGGATATGGTGCCCTGTTTCAAGGACCAAGGATGGTAATTAGTCTTTGTGAGGCCTTTGCGGCCGTTTTGGGCTGGCATGCTAGCTCCGGGAAGCGCTCGGCAAAAAGATGCTGGCAGAAATGACAGCTGCAGGCAAGGCATACAGGACCCATGTAGGCGCGGTACAACAATGCATGAGGATAGGGTTTTGGGGCATCATATACAGTACCAGTATCTCTCTAGGGACAATGCAGGGATAACATCCCTGACTCTTCAGGCTTCTACATTTCTACCATCCTCGGCTCTGACTCCGTTAAACCTCAAATTACAAACTGGACCCTTTTATGTTGACCTCTTGGCCTCATGCATGCAGTCCTTCTCTTAACCCTGCCCGGTTCTCTCACGTATTGGATATGGGAAGCATAGGTTCAGAAGTCCAAGGAAGAAGGACATTCAGCATTCCTGTGCACCTTCGATTCTTGAATGCATGCATCTTGACCGTGTACTGCAAGACCTAGACTCACTTAAACTCTTAAACCTTGCTCCCCTAACCTTGAAGCCTAGGCCTAGGCCCTCCTAAACTCTACAGTCTAAACCCCTCAGCCCCAAACCATAAAGATTAGAACCCCTCAGCTTGTCACGCATCTCCAAGGACAGCGGAGCCGACGGAGGCGAAGCTGAAGCAGATGCTGGAGCGGTTGGGCCACGCCTAGTGGAGTCTTAATAATCGCTTCCCATTATCAGCAGCGAAAAGACATGGAGATGATTGCTGGTTCCTTGTTGGATAACATTGTAAACTCCAATACCTTTTTACACCCACGAAGAAACATACAATCACAATGTCTTGAGTTGTAATCCCAATGAGGATTCAGATCAACGGTGGAGGGGGGCTACTCAGAAATGATTCTCCAAGCTTCAGTCTCATCGCACAGTAGCAAGCAACCCTTCCCACAAGCCCAGTCAGTTGCTGCGATTGACTTGGTGCCTTCCCCCCAAAAGTGGGACTCCACATTTGAGCAGGCCTTGTTTAGGGGCCTGGGTTGGTGTGTCAGTGTCAGTGGTTTTTACCCGCGGCAAAGCCTTGCCAGCTTGAGAAGTTTCAGGTAGAGAGCTACCAGGTGCACCGCATATGGGTCAATTGTTTGTAAGAGGGGAATGTGGTCACACAAGGTTTTATGTACGCTCCTCAACGGGTATCCGCCTGACAACCGCCGGCAAAAAATAGTAATCAACGAAAGTCTGGTTCCCGGCGATTTTCTGCAAGAATACATTTGGAAGGGCTGTGTGACTATATTGCTCTTGGCACCAAGATCTGCGCAGCAAACACTGAAACACAAGTCCGACACCACTGCATGCGCTGAAGATGTTGATGACGGAGAGTTCTTCGCGCGCACAGCGCCGTCCCGGGCCCAAAGCTGGATGTTAGCGGACCTGACTCGAAAGTCGGGACCGCTGCTTAGACCATTTTAGCTCGAGTGTGTCTAGAGCTTCATTTGCCCGTTTCTCAAGATAAGGTTGCCCAAGATACCTTCAAAATCTAAGAGAAAGATCTTCAAGCCTGGCGACCCACCCAAAGGGACTCAGAAGTTTGAGAAACCAGATCCGATCACCTATTTCTGCAGTCTGTTTTCTTAGTTGGGGTTGGTTGGTTGGTTGTCATGTTGGTTTTCACGCGCAACACTTTTGAGCCGTGAGGAGAAAGCCTTGAAGATAACCAGCAGGGAAGCATGCTCTAAGAAGGACACGAAGCACCTGGATGACGGCAATTATAGCACCACTGTAGAAAATGTCCAGCATTAAGTTATTGTTCCGGCTCGGAGAAGGGGAGCTGCAAAGGCTCCCGGGTCTGAGGCCTTGCCGGTGAACGGTCTCTTTTTTCATTGCTGTATTGTAACGTGATTGTTGATGCTGTTGTCCTCGTTCGAGCTGTTGGTTATGAGTTATGATAGTGTTAGCGGATGTTAATGGCCATTTCTATCATGACACTGCTATGCTCAGTCTGACTAATTCCGGAAGCTCTGAGAAACGGATGCTGGCAAGTGCAGCGTTGTACAGTCACGCGTGCTATTGCTTCAAAAACGTGTTGTTCATGCCGCCCTATATCTTCAGGCTGCTGATGACCTCTGGCCTAGTGCAGCTTGTAGCACACACGCCCAGGGAACCGTTCGTAGCATGAGTACTGCCAGCTGATTCTTAAGAGCTCAGCTATTCACGGACTCGGCTTGTTCAAAGCTGCCGTTGTGGCAGCCTTAATGTGAACGATAAAGACGGGTCACTGAATCTCTACTGGTCCAGTATGTAAAACCTTTAGGTTTTTGGCGGGCAAGACTACACCCAGTAGAAAACAAAAGGCTCCTGAGTGGGATTGAGCTATGTCAGCTTCAACATCTCTGGGAAGATCTATCAGTAATGGAGGTTGAATTCCAGTGTATTAAGATCTAATCAGAAGTAATTTGGATCTAAGCAACATATGGGCAATCACATCAACATGTACTAGATTTCAATTGAATTCTCTATAACGATGCAATGAAATTCCTATTAAGATCTACGGGGATCGAATGGAAGTCTAATTAACACGCATTATATACTATTCTAACCCAACTGGATAAAACCTAAATGTTAAAATCTCATCGGAATCTATAAGAGCCGAGTCAAAATCCACTAGAGTACGTTAAGCTAGCTTAGGGAGCAATGACTGTATGCTTGCTCTTCGTAGAAGAGAATGGGCAAATTTGGCCTCAAAATCAGACTCTGTCAAGAACTTTCAGGTTTCGGGATGCTGTTGGGATTGGGCTACAAATCTAGGGGGTCGGGCAACCTCACCTCTTGTTTCCTATAACAAAAGATGCTATCTTGTAGAATTTGTTTCTTCATATCTAGGAGGCTTCTGTCTGCAAAATGGCCTCTGCCTTTAAATTGATCTTGCGTCATACGTTTGGCCCAAACACTTTGCTTTAAATGGGCTGATTATCAAGATCTCGGAGTAACCTAAGCCGTAGAGCCCGACTGACTTAATTAAGCGTTGGCGCTCGGCTGTTGGGCTGGCAGCCACTTGACAGCTAAGTCGTCTATGCACAGGACCTGGAGATGTCGGGAGAGTCCAGTACAGACAGTAATTGAAAATTCCCGTGCACCAACCGCCCTCGAGCGAGATGTATACTCCCTACATGTCAATGAGGTCCCTCCGGGCCTCGCACTTGAGAAGCCCCACCTCTCAGCACCATGCCATTCGGAATTTTTGGGATTGTGTTTTGGGTCGGAACTTCAGCCCAGATCTTCCCCTGAACTGTCTCTGGGAGGTTCTAAGTTGTTGGCCGAAAGCCTGTACCAGCTACATTGGAGTGTCCGGAAGACGGGTTCTCATAGGGCTTGTGGGGCCTATAGCTGTAATAAGAGATGTTCATTTTTGAGCTCCGGGTTTGCAGCCTAAAGTGGTATATGAGCAACAGTACTTGCTACAGTAGGTTCCGAAAGTCCGAAACAAAAGCCTCAAGACAGAACAAAACCTGCCTGCAGCCGTTAGACGGCCCTCAGTCCAGCCTGCCTATCGCTTGCTTGCGAAACTCTTCCATATTCTTCCCACGTGGATGATGGTGGCAAGGCGGTATAGGGGTCGTCATACTGGGATAATAGGGTTCCGAGTTGAGACGATTTTTAGACATGTATAGCTTATAGCGCAGTAGGGCGTTTCAAAACCTAGGGGTCCCTTCTGATGGGGCTCTTACGTGAAGGATCCAAAAAAGAAGGTAGATGGGGTTCTAGTGTAGGAGATCCTTGCAGCACTTAGTGTTCCCACCATGTTTCGCGAGGTGCTATTTATGTCACAGGTGTTTCGGTAGGGGCTGCGGGCGTTTTCTACCGCATGCCAGTTTTTTCAGGCAACTTCAAGAAGCTGATTGGTGACCGCAGAACCCTAACACTTATGACTGCGTGACCTCACAATGTGGGCCATCTGCCAGGGCTGAGGGGAAGAGTAGAATGCCAATTCCTCATCTCTGAAGGAGGTAGGAAGGTCTTAGGCCTTCAAGCCTTGCCGCTTCGGATGCAGATGCCAGCATGCAACCCCCAATATTTCAAACATAGCGCAGCGACTCGGATTACGTAGCAGAAGCATCATTCACGGGTTCCATTGTTTTGAAAAGGCTTTCCCAAGACTACCACGACGACCAAGTATTCCAAGTCTTTGTGAGGGAATGGCAAGTTCAGTGACATCTTTTTTACCCAAAACCGTGGAACCCTAAAGCCCCAATCCCAAGCCATGTTGAAGAGGCTGTGCCTTCTGGCACTCACCCTTTCGGATGGCCGACGCACAGAAGCTTTCAGGCGTTGGCTGAGTAGCTGGGTAGCTAACCTTCACATAACCTCTTTGAAAACATTTAGTCCTACCATGACTAAGACGTTTACCTTTGGGCATGGAACGGAGCAACTCAGATACGGATCCTGTAGTATTTTCAGGGCATCAAAGGACCGAAGTTTGGTGGACAACTGGACGACCCCTGCCAACAGGAAAACTTGGAGTAGTGGATGGTCTTTGCAGGATGCATCATAAGCAATTCCGGTCGGAGAGGACGTCAGTTATGGGTCCTGTCTGGAGAACTCATGTCTCCAAACCCTTTAGACCCCGGGGCATTGACCGCCGAGTGCAATGTGCGTGTAAGACGAAACACGATGAAAGTTCGAAGGTTTCAGAGGTTTTAGAAGCAAGTACAAGCTATTCATGGGAAACTCAAATGCAGAATTAAGAAGAGTCAAGGATTGTGCCCCCAATTCCCCAGGCAATTTGAAGATCTTGAAAAGTCGAGGGCCAAAAGAAACCGCAATCACGAACATGGCACCTCGCAGGCACCATATATTCATGTCTTCTTCCAACAATGAGACCCATCTCTGTTTGCTGGCGCTGAGACTCCACGGAGTAGTGGCGCACGAGGCTTTTTTGATCGTGTTGTGGCCAGCAGACCACTGTCCTCCGAAGAGCAGGGCTTGTCATGCATTGACGTGTTGGTTTGTGGCATATGTCATGCCAAGAAGGTCCTTTTACGTCCGCAGCTCCGAGGGCATGAAGGACCAATACGGGGCTGCTCCACGCCCCACCGACCATCCAAACCCCAGACGCTAATGCCCAAAAGGATAAAAACCGTAAACCCAAAGCGCTGAACCATTCAAACCCTAGACTCCAAGCTCCAAACCCTAAGCCCGAACAGTCGGCAACCCCAGCATATTCGTGTGGCCACTTCTGGCAGGCCAGGAGAGCATCTTGCACTCCGAGCACTCGCTGCCTGGTTGCATCATCCAGCCGCTCCAGGTTTAGGGTGAAAGGTTTTGAAGTGTAGGATTTAGGGGAATTAATCGTGCAGGGCTTTGAAGTTTGGATTGAAGCTGCTCTATCATCTGCCACAGAAAGGGATACCTTCCGAATCACAGGGACGGAAGGGGACAAGAGACTGCGGTCCCCATGAGGTATTGTATCAGGGTTATGTTCGTCAATGGATACTTGAGTCAGAGATCTTCCGCAAGAGGGTTTTCCTGTGCTGGGCTTACCTCACATCAGGGGCTGCCTGCCACAATCGAAACAAAACTTGGCAGCGCAGGATTTGTGGCAAAATCGAGTCACGGCCATACCACGAAACCGAGACAATTTGGCTTCAATGCTCGGACTGCAATATCGACTTTCGATTTGGCGAAGGGCCGCCCCAGAAGCTTATTTCGCTTGGCCCGGTCCCAAATTTACCCCCTTGACCTGATTCTAAAAGAACGATCGTGGTGCCCTGTTAAGCTGATAGCGGTCTCAGCTCTGATCAACAGAGAAGGGATGCAACAACCCAGACATACCGGGAGCAAAGCCCACAAGAAGTGCCTTGGGCATAGCCAAGAAGCAGTTGTAAACAGGGAACACACAGGAAATCAGTTATTAATTTCCTGCAATCCCTAAATCTTCTCCAGCAAGCTCCAACCCACGGCCACCCCATCTGCATGCTTGTATACAAGGATGATGTTAGGTCACGGACAGAAATCAACCATTAACTTCCTGGTGGTTACTTAGTGCAGGCAATGAAGGAATCGCACACAGGCGCCTTGCATACCGGGTGCCATACCCCAAGACCCTTGCGACTGTTCGGGACCTGAGGACTTGAGATATCCGTCCTCGGTGGCAGACTCGTCACTCAGTGAGCTGCAGGCAGTGCCTTAAGCATACATAAGGGGTGTATGCAGAGATTCCGTGGGATAGAGATTCCGTGGGATAAGTGCTCGTTGAGTGTCAGCGTTTAGGGCTTGCATGGGTATGTGTCAAGTATCTATTTCAAGGGTAGGATCCCACCATTCGGACTCCCACTAGGGGTTGTTTGTTTTGCCACACACACACCAACCCAGAGATGTGTTGAGGGCTTCTTGGGCTTTTGGCAACTGAAGAAATGCGGCTGGAGGGGTTTGTCGGTACATACAGAGGATTAGGATGTCTTCAAAGCTGCCCAAGACCTTTGGAGTGGCGTGTAGGTCTTGAAGCTTGCGGGATTGAAGCTCAGTGGCGAACCCTGAACCTCCTTGAAGCCCTACTAGCCACTCCGGGTTGAGTTCAACACGCAGCCCCCGTACCCTCTAATACATAGCACATTCCCGAACGTATTCTGGCCTTAACCTCCATGGGAATGTTCAGTCTTAGGGAGTGGGGGGGTGTCTAGTAGTAGAGGGAGGTAATTCATGGTACATATTTTGTTGTAGAGGGCGCCTTCGGCAGGCATTGGAAACATTATCGGAGCGTGACATCCGAGATGTGGAGATGTGGCTGGTTGGGAAGGAGCAAAGCTAGTGGATGGGACCGTTCGCTTAAACATGTCCAGCAGCTTTTTGTATGAGTTTCCTCGAGTGACAAGGTCTTGTGGGTCTTGTGTGCTTATTCAGTGGAATGAAGTATAGTTTGGTAAACGCGGCTATGAAGATCAGTAGTCAGGTATAAATCATTGGAGGTTCCCATATGCCATGATCGATTGCCGGGAACTTTGGCGTCCTTGTCAGGAACTTTGCTTGGTGCTAGAGCCCCCCGTCAACCAACAGAGCCCACAATGAAACATGCTCTCTCTAATGGTGTATACATATATACACATTTGTGTATATGCATGTATATTCCTGCAACCCTATGCTAGAAATTTGAGAGAGTGCCCCTTGCTGAGAACCTACGCCCTCCCGTAGTCAGAAATTGATTTCAATCCGGCAGCGTAGGAGAAGCAGTCCTGCTCAGATGCCTGCTGGGACATGGGACTGCTTTGTAGCTTCTCGACTACATAGAGTTCTGTTGTTTAGGGCTTAGGACTTAGGGTTTGGGGATTCATGGCTTAGGGTTTGAGGGGGTTGGGTTTGTGGATTTGATGTTGAGGGATCAGGCTTTGTAAGCATCCAGGAGCTCGCTCGATATCGAACATCCAGCTTGGTCGTCAACATTTAGAGTTTCGGTTTCAAGGCTTGCTGTGCAGGGGGCTCGTGGCTTCTGAGCATGTGAGTCTTTCAAGACAATCCCGATAGAATTCCATGCCATCCCTATAGTTTCCTGTAGCCCTCAAGAAATTGCCTGTTTTTAGAAGCTATCACCTGAGTTTCCGAACGTGTTTTGGGTGCATACAAGAAGGCCAACAGCTCGAACGGACTCTTTCCAAGCAGTTTGCGTGGTCTTTCGCAAAGGCCAAGTCTGAGTAGGGCCAGGCAATGCCCGTAAATGCCAGCTGGGAATTAACTAGAAGCGCTCCCTGTTTTGGGTTCCGGGTGAAGGTGGGCATCGGCTCAGGGATTTGCCTGTCGTGTGGACGGAAAGCAGGACTGCAAGATTGAGCAACGATAAGCATGCCAAACAGAGGCCCAAACAGGTGGTTTCCAAGACCGAGGGTCCCTTCTGAGACCACGCCTAGTAAGGATTAAAGTGCACTGGGCTCTACATTGGGGCCTGCATGTTTGGAACCCCCCCCTGTAGTACTACCATTACTTATATGTTGGGGGGGGGGGGGAGGTTAGGACGTGAAGAGGCCTCGGCATGGGTTGTCACCATCCTTCATTCACGGCAGATACCTTGTAGAGTGCACATCTCAATAGCAGCACCAGGCAACCGCAGAAACAAACCGCACCCCTGCAAACGTCAATTTGACAGTTCTTGTTAATTAACCTGGGTGACTACATGCTGATCCGAAGCTCACGCCAGACGTTGAATTGCAGCCCATCGCTTTGCCCGCATCACGCCTCGCCGACCGGATTTTCATGTAATGCTTGATTACAATTGTTTAAATGCTGGCAAGGACGGTTTACAGTTTGTTCTCAGAGTAGAAGGCCCTACCTCGTGAATTGTGTGGGAAGGCTTTTCTTACTTTATGACATTTCTAGTGCAGTGCACAGCCCCAAGCGTTGTGCTGCTTGTAAGCTACAATGCCTCTGCGACCTGAGCCTCAGCTGTTCAGATCTGTGGTAATTCGCATAGTTGTTCAGGTCCCTTTTTTACTGAGCCCCTCCTGAGGCGAAGAAGTCATCCAGGAGGTTGCCACCGGAGCGCTCGTAAAGGCGGCCGCTCGCAGGGCAAACTTCTCCTGCCGCTTGCCAGTGAGGTATTTTGTTAGGTTTAGGATTTGGGGTGACTTTTGTTGGCTTCAGGGTTTGTGGTTATGCATGGATCAGAGTTTCAGGTTTTGGGTTCACGATTTTAAGGTATCAGGTGCAGTCTCAATATTCTTCGTTGCCTCATGCTGTTGCTTGTGAGATTGTTTACGTCCGTTGCAGGTCATGTGGCAGGAGTGCTGTCATGCTTATAAGGTAGTGCTTCACCAACTTTTGCCAAGCGAGTTTTCTAGCCCTATCCGGTCGACAATGTGAGGCGACAATTGTGTCAATGAAGGTGCTCGAGCCTAATGGCTCGTCAAAAGACAGGTTCAGGACATTTTGCAGCAAGAAAATTCGATAAGCACCAAAAAAAAAGAAGGCACGTGGTTTGCAGTCTGGGGTCGAAGAGGAGGGGGTTAGGCTACAGTGCAGTGCGTGTTGCTGTTATTAAAGCCGGCACAACAGCTGCACCAGGCTGCATGAGAAGGATCAGTGGGTTATCTGTTTGCAATGCAGAGAGCCGCTGAAGTTGAGCACAAGATTTCCACGCCCAGATAGTACTTGGACTTTGCGTGTCTTGCCTGTTTCGTGGCATATGAGCATACCCCAAAGGCTGGGTCCAGGAGAGTAACGAGAGGCTATCGACGCCGAAAGCCAAGCAAAAACCTGCTGTCACATTGTAAGGTGTAATCTAAAATTGACCCTGAAGGCCTCTATAATTAGTTTACAGAGATTCGAGACAGCATGTATAGCGTTATATGGCCTTATAAGAAACGGTCTTGTTCAGAGTTTGGGAGCCACTGAGGCGAAGCCACAGAAGCCGCGGCAAACATCAAGGTACCTGAAACGGGAATGCGGCCCCTTTTTGGAGAGCAATTGAGGTTAAGATCCTCCCTAGCGACTGATACCGTACTAGGGAGTTTTTTCACGGATTCGACAGGGGTTGATTAAGGACATCCAGAGTAAAGGGCCTCTCATGAACGGGGGTTCCTGCAGAGAATTACTTCGTGAATGTTGATGAGGGGGGTCCATGGTTCAGGGTTCAAGGGCCGAGATGGTACGGATCCAAACAATAAGGACAAGCAAAGCATGGAACCATGGATTTGGCACATCCCCCGTGTCGAGCATGGCCCTGCGGAAGTCCAAAAGGCAACGCTAGGTTCTGCGAATCTGCTAACATCCCATGTGGCCAGCCTCGGCATGTGTTCGCGGCCTGCTGTGTGCATGTAGATTTGCGGCTCGATGCATACCAATGCCGCTGGCTTGAAGATTGAGTTTCCAGTTCAGGTGGGTGGTAAGCGTAGCAGCTTTCATTCTTGAAGTCCAAAGATCTGCGGCTCAGTGGCCCTAAGTCCTGCATGTGGGGGGGTCCAAAAATCATTGATCCTCTTTCTGGGAGGCCATACAGTACGGATCGTCTTCTATGGGCCGTACATAGGACGCATGAATGCGCTGGTTCTGGCTTGAATCTTAGAAATACGTCTACTCTAGCAACAACCTCCCTTACAACTACCCTTGAACCTCCCATTGCAGCATGCGTCAACCTAGACGCATTCATATAATATCCCTACAGTATCCCCAGAACTCGTTTAAAGCCCTGCACTTTTTCTGAGGCAGAGGCACTCATCGATGAAGGCCAGACCAGCACACCCACGCCAGGCCTGAGTCAAATGTGAAGATTTGCCCCTGCGGCACGGACACACAGCATTTGTCCGAACAGTAGTGACTCAGTAGTGGTAACCATGGTCGAAGTCAGAGTAGTGAGAGAACAGTAATAGGAATAGGAAAAGCCATAACAGTGGATATGGTTTGCACCAAAAAGTGTATGGAGTCAAGCAATGAATCATGGAAATTGTTGATGCATGAAGCTCCAGGATATGGTTGAACGTGGTATCTAAAAATGTGGCTGCGTCTGAGCCCGAAGAGAAAGCCTATAACTTGAAGCCCCATAAACAGTATAAGCCCTACAAACCCTAAAGCTGAAAACCCTGCAAACCATGTAAGCCTGCATAAACGCTGTAAACCCTGTAAGGTGTTTGTCGTGTCTAGGGCCCAGGGTTCAGGGTAAATCCTTTCATGCACGTAAGACTTTGTAATTTCCAATAAGGACCCCAGGAACCCCAGGAACTGGTATGGTCTCATAGCCCATCCTGGAAGCAGGAACAAGTAAAACTCCGGAGAATCATCCGCAGATCTGCACCCAGAAGGCTTTGGGGGGGGCGGGGGGTGAGACCTCATTAGGGGTTTTATTGACTGGAAGCCGTATGCTGTATGTGGAACCCCTCAAGTACCCGTGAAGAGTTCAGAGTCTAGGGATGGAGGTTCAGAGTTTTAAGTTGAGAGTTCCGGGTTTGAGTTTCAGGGCTTAGGTATTGGAAGCCGTCTATGCAACCCCCTAGTACCCCTTCAGGGGCGTTCAAGGGTCCCGGCTTGTTGGTGTGCAAGCTTTACTCCTGTGTGATTGCTGATGCGCTTTGAATTAGGAACAAAAATCAGTAACCCATTGGCTGGGGCACTGGGTTTGGAGCCCACTGACTACTGAGTAGAAGCCATAGGCAAAAACAGCTCCATTTTTGCAGAGTTGCCGCGGCACAGGGCATGTAAAACCTGCTTTAGTTATACTGAAGCTGTTGGGAGTAGGATCGGGATTCGAATTTCCAAGGGCCTTTGATAGCTTTGGAATGAAATTTCTCTTACAGCATGCCGGGCAGGTGTCGGAATCGGCTTGGTTTTTTCCAGTTCTGGAAATCTTCAGAGGTGAGACTTCCTAAGCCAAAGGCGAACCCTGTTGTTGGGCATCCAGCTTTCGCTCGCTACGTCTTGTCTATCATGTCCAGGCCATGATACGAAAGCCCATAGGTTCGTTGAGTCGCAGAAGGCGGAAGGTACCCGGCAGTTTCTATGTCTGGCACCGAGCAACACCCTTTGTTGGGGCTACTTGCACGACATGCTGCTAGCAAGCATTCTTGTAGCGTCTTTTTCTACAAGTTCACGTCGATCAAGGCTGATGCTCTGATGCAGGCAATGCGCAGCGCGTTGTTTTGTGATCCCAGCCCCAGAACAATGCCCACATTGTATGTGAAGGAAACATGGTCTCTGATGGGCTGTGATTCAGCATCCAAAAACGCTCAAGCTTTCAACGAGAAACCCATCGTAGAAGCAGAAGAAACCTAGACACCCTTCAAACCACAAGCCCCCCCAAGTTCTGAATGACCCAAACCTCACAGCTGCCAGCAAAGATGCCTTGAGACAAGCTCTCGAGCTCTGAGGAGTGTGGCTGCGCTGGGCAGCCAGACCATTGTAGAGCCACATGCACCCTGCTTGCCCAGTATTTAATATGGGAGAATTGCAGGAAGCTGGGAGAATATAGGGTTATTGGGATAATTATCAGTATTTGTATTGAAGGACGAATGTTTAGGGATTCATCGGCAGTGAGTAGTTAGTAGGGATAAACGCATGACAAGTGCAGTCATCACTGATTGGAACCTCTCCAAAAATGCCAGGTTGTTGTAGTCTCCACACTGTGCACCAAAGGAATAGTGGAAAAGAAGTTGGAAGCCACCACAGTACATCATTGTTTTGCGAGACTGTAATTGAGAAAAGAATGGAGGCTGTCCTGTTAGACAGTTCTCTCAGAACACCTAACAACTCAAGTCTTCATGCTATACGGCTGCCGCTTCTCATGTATAGTGGAAAAATCAAAGGGCACGTACCACATTACATGATAGCTTCCATTTGCCACCGTTCTACTTGCAAAGAGCGCTCAGGCCGCTATGTTACACGGTAGCTTCCATTATTTTGTTCGAATAACCTCGTGGCCAAGAATTGCAAGTAAGATTTCCGAATTGCTTCTTGTTCTGCTAATTTTCGACAACCCAACAAATACATTACTCTGGGTTTTTTGTAAGTCAGAAGACTGTGGAAACTGCCAGTTTATGTTGTCCAGCATATTGTATTTTTGTCTTACTGTACCTTTCTGATATTGGGAAGCACGCTGCCACACAGAAGTATAGAAGTGCCACCATACGTTGCGCAACATACTCCAAGGGTCCAAGGACCCAAATAATAGGGTTTTAGGGCCCAAATACCATTAATATTATAGTATTTGAGCCCTAAAGCCCTATTATTTGGGTCCTTGGACCCTTAGGGATAGTCAACAGTTCACGCCAATTGCTTGCCGTGTTAAGTGGTAGCTTCCATCTTGCAACCGTTGCACTCGAAGAGGGATTGGAGATGACCGCGCGAAAGAATTCTTTCAACGGTACATTGGGAGAGTTTATGTAGACTGCCATGTAATGTGGTACTTGGGCTTTCATAGTTTTGGCACGTCCTGGCAGTTCCGCCATGTATCGTGCATTTCAAGCTTGGGAACGCTCCCGAAGCAGGACACGGCTGAAGGATTTTTACAGGACTTATTGTTGCCCAAGGGGGAGTGAGGGAAAAACATTGGGACTGTCGTCGCCGGGAGTATACGGATTATGGTATTGGGATCACCTTGCCCACTCCCCCTCAGGCACCAGTAAGTTTCCTCCAGCTTTTGCCCCTGCGAGCCGACGTTGTGCAACAACGAAGGCTTCTTTGGAGACGCAGGCAGCAATACCTGTGATGGTTGGCGGCCCAGTTGCTCTGGAACCTGCTGGTTGCATGTGGTGTTTACAGCTAAAGTGTTCTCCAGGTTCAGCACTGAGATTCAGGAGTTTTGGCGTCGGTAGGTCAGGCATCAACGTCATTCTAGGGTAGCTTGGTACGACGCACGTTGTGGTTGTGTCTCGTGGTTGCGGTGGGGTTTCGGGTAACGGAAGCAGAGCTGACAAGCAAAGTCCCCAAGCAATTTCTGCAAGATGTGAACCTGAAGGGTTCTCTTGCACCGTGGCTGCAGGTGATTCATTTTAATCATAATAAATTACCAGCTCGTTCGGTTATGAGTCCCGGCATGCTTGAAGCAATTCAGAAGCATCCTTTCACGAGAAAGCCGGCCACGTATGGTTCCATACGCCGCGGTCTGAACGTGCTGAAGCCTGTAGAAAATGCTGGACTTGGTTGCAAGACAATGGAAGCGCAGCATGAGTCTACAGTTTTACGTGGACTTTCTGAAAGTTGGAGTTGGCCTTGTATCGTGCCCCCAAATAGAATCCCCGTCATATCGCCTCCCCAAAACGCTGAAAACCCTCACATCTTGAGGCTTGCCAAGGCCATTGATGTCAAGGCCGGGAGCAGCAGGTGAGTAGCATGTGTTGCTTTGACGGATGACGGATGGAGTCTGTCCACGTGTTTACTCATCATGACTAAGCTAAGCTTACGTAATCCATGTAAGATTTATCTCGATGATCATGAAGGCTTGACTAGTGCCGCCACATCCATTGATACCATCAGCCGAGGTTCCCCTCGTTTTCGTATAAGTCGCGCTGCTTTATGAACTCTTTTCAGGAGTCTTATTGCTTGTGACGTTGCAGTTGCCTGTTCTGGATCTGAAGGAGGTTTCTCAAAACCAGGGTACCCTGCGGTGGGATTCTGCTTGGTCCCCACAAGGGGTTACATGAGACAATTTCGTGTATTACCCGAATTGGGGTCTTTGGCAAGTCAGCTCCGCTCCTTTCATTTCACGCATTTTCAGGGCATTGCATGGCAGACCAACCCGACCTGATGCCATCTGATGACTGTAAAGCCTTTACTGAATGGTGTTGGGCTGGAAAAACCTAAGCTGGGGTCCCTTCCCTTCTGGTTTGAGCAGATTCTCAAAGTGGAAACTCAAATGCTGGTCGCATATGTTCCTAATTAACCCGAGGGTCCCGGTGCGGATCCTTGTTGTGAGAACACCTGAAATTAGCTCTAGGCAATTTAGGAAGCTTTTTTTCTCTCTCCTGGGAACCTGGGAGACATGTAACAGTCTACCGCCGGCATCGTCTTCCCAAACGCTATAGAACCTCAAAAGCAACCCCAAAAGCCTTGACCTCGAAACGGCAAACCCGATTCTCAAGCTTTGCATTTATACAGGCCTGCTTAGGAAGCACTTACAAGTGACAGGAGGTACAGTGTATGCCTATGCGGTAGCCCTGCGCAGTTGCTGTCTTGAATGCCGCTATTGTCTTTTCAAATTCTACCCTGCCTATACCCCCAGACCCTCAACCTGTATCCGTCAGGCAGGCCCCAAACAGATCTCTCATCGACCCCTGTTTGCACGACCTAGATGTTCGGATCCACAACATGTTTTCAGGGCTCGTCAACCAGCGGTCTGGATGAGCGGTTGTTGGAGGGATTGTTGTGTCCTTCTTGCGGATGGCCTCTCAGAAGCCCGGGGCCCATCAACATAATTAGTGCATATCCCCCCACTATCCTTATCATCACACCGACTACGGCCACTCCCAATAAGTTCTGTATCTTGTAGTGTTTCTCACGTGTGTTCCATCTGAATTCACTGCGGCTTGCAGGCTGTGCGCTTGCCATAGCATCCGGAGTGCTATCACTACAGCGTTGCAAGAGATCACGAAGCAAGGCTGGACAAGCACACCAACTTCAAATCTGTCATGTGATGTGCAGCCCGACCGACATTTTCTCATGACTCTAGTCAGACCAACTAGCACAAATTCAGTACAACAAAACTGAAAACCGCAAACCCTAGATCCTAGAAGACACGTAGCATACCCGCAGGCGACAAGAATGTGAACACATCCAAGGGCGCAGAGGAGTCTGGGTTGAGCTGAATAATGTCCTGCCTCTCACATAGCGACCAACATGGGAGCACTGCACATCAGGGCAATAGCGGTACCCCTCTGGGGAAGTACATACCTCATGTCGGGACGATCTGAAGATTTTAAAGTTCCACTGTGCGTCCATCGAAGCCGGAAGCCCTGAGCTGAAAACCCTAAATTCAAAGCCCTGTGTGTATTCATGCATGTACACGCACATCTTCCTAGACCCGAACCCCTGAGCGGAACACCGTAAGCCTGGTGCTTCTTTGGCACGGCAACCTGAAGCTGGCTAGAACCCCTAATCTTGAAAATCGGAGATCTAGCTTTTGGGGTTTACTTTGTGGGGACCCTCGGCTTGCTACGAAAGTGGGTTTAGCGCAAACTGGGCTTAAGAGTTGTCGCTCTGTTACTTTATTTAGATGTTTGGTGATGTTTGGTGGATGTAGGGTTTGGGGTTGGCATTTAGCTCTTGAACTTTGGGTGTAGAGGGACAACGGCAGGAGCAAGCTCGACAGCTGTCCCTGCACGCGACGAAGCTTGAAGAAGAGATTTCCATCTTCGTGATGAAGCTAGCGGCTCCTTGCGTGAATTGTCAGTTAGAAGTCACATATCTTGCTGAGAGATATCCGAGAATGTGTGGCCCCCCAAGCAAACGTGCAATCTTGACGGGTGCCATACGAAGACATCCGCCCTACATGCGGCTTGGTCTACGCTTCAGGATGGTTAGTGCATCCCAAGGAGAGAACCCGCAATCATTTACATACATATATGTATATGTATATACATGTCCCTATATCAACTCCATTCATCATCCTTTCCAAAAGGCTTTCGTGTCAGAATTTCACCACCTGGGCTGTTTGGCACTCTGCTTGTACCTTCCCAAACCCCAGGTAGGGAACGATTAGGTTTGAGCTAGGTAGGGAATAGGTAGGGAAAACCCGAGCTATGATAATGTGCCGTCATAGCAGGATGACCTACTCAGCTTCTAGCTGAGGAAGTTCGATGTTGGTTTAATCATTAGGCCTCATATAGCACCTTAGAAGCGGACTTCTGTCTTTGTAGGTTTGTCGTTAGCCCGGGGAAGGTATCCAGTAGCTGAAGACAAAATTAGCGTGTGTTTGCCTCCGCGCAAGCTGTTCCTCCAAAGGTCTCCGAATAGGCCAACCTGAACCGGCTGTCCTTCTAAAAAGTACCTTTATGGGATTTCATGTTAGTCTTGGGAAGGTACTCATGAGCAAGCTTCAGAAAGGATGCTGTTGGCTGCAACTCCCAAGTGCTCCCGTACTTCCACAGCTTCTTTTGAAAACCATGGAGGGGGTCCCCCATTTGTTCAGTTGGTGTGTTCTCAGGACTCTATGACCAATCCAAACATTTCCGTACCGGGAAATTGGAGTAAGCTCCTCAAAGCTCAGACTCCGACGGTGTGGCGCTGAGACAGCATGGGGGATCTTAAAGGTAATTTGAGAGGTCCTTGCTGGATTTGTAGGTCTTTTTTGGTTTCTGTTTCAGAGGCAGCAGTTTGAGCACACTCCGAGGATCTCTAATGTGGTCATGAGGACCCCAAGTCTCATGTAGGTGACACCTTGCCTGAGCCTGGGCTTCTGGCTTCATGCCGCCTGTTATTGTGTTACGAGACCAATGAGGCCCTATCATCAGTTATCCCAAGAATACCACATAAAGATGATGCATCCCAAGAGCAATCCCCATGATCAGTCAGCTCAAGGAAAGTCTCTGTAAGTTATTTTTGCATTCCATTCTGACAAGAGGTAAGGATAAGAAACTTAATCACCAGCAAGATGGTAGCATATGGTAGCCATTTTGTATGGTGGGATAAAGGAGTAGGCGCCCCTGGACCGCCGCAGTAGATCAGCATGAAATACTTTTTGGGGGTGGAGTTAGGGTTTAGGGTTTCGCTGACCTGAAAGCTCCATAGCCATGAAGTACAGGCAATGCACATTTGCAAAATCTGTGCCTGCCAGTGCTATCGTGGACAACCTCCTCTGAAGGGCACCGCATCTCCTCCCAACCGTATCGCAACTTCCACACACGAACCCGTGGCGACCTCAGGGCGCTACGGACAATCCATAAGACAAACTCCCGGAGCCTTTTTCTATGGATGCAGAGTACTTTTGGTCTTCAACCCTATAAACCGCACCTATTGCAAACGTTGCCGATCGGTTATAAAAAGCAGCCAAAAACATTCTAAACTATATCCAGAGACTTCAATAAAATCCAGGTCTTCCGTCACACGCATACTCAGCATTTGCACGAAGGGTTTGGGGTCGCCCTAGATGTTTCAAAGAAGAAAGGACCCAGTTAAAAGGCAGCCCTGACAAACATGTAATTTTGTTTTTTCGTGAAACCCCAGATGCCATTCCTTCATATCATCTTTTCACTGGCCCTGAATGCCAACACCCTTTGTATTCCTACTATGCCGTTGAAGGATCCCTCACGGGCTCCCGTTGTGAGAGCCCCCAAATCTTAAACCTGAAAGTCAAGACCTCCAACCCTAAAACCTGAAACCCTCAATCCCTATACCCTGAAACCCTAAAAGCCTGAACCATCAAAGCTGTAAAGTGTTGCGTGGGAGGATGAAAGCGAGCCTGAGCACTTGAAGACAGTGGTAAAGGCACCTCTCTTCAAGGGTTTAGGCCGCAACCCCCGCATGCTAAACCTGTATTCACTCAGGAATTCTTGCTGATTTGTAATGTAGTATGAACCCAAGGAGCCATTAAACATTGTGTTTTATTATAAGTCTAAGGGTGTGACAGCAAGCAATTGCCAATCGTAAGCTCCTTTCAAAAAGGGCACAGAGGTACATGGGGTTTGGGGTTTAGGAATAGTGGAGACATGTGGAGACCAAATGGGCGATGACATGGAATCTGTGGTTTATAGGATACGTAGAGTTTAGGGTTGTTGCCCGCAGAATGGAGACTCAGATGAAAAGCAAAATGGCAATTGACACAGAAACTGGGTGCATATGGTGCTTGTAGGGGCTGCAGGTAGGGGAACACCCAAGTTATAAGCAGGCAATCTCTTACAGTCTCCTTTGACTCGACTTATTATACAAAAGCAGTGTTTGTAGTACAGACCTACTATACCTGGACCTATTTCGGGTCTGTCCTTTGGGATTCGGGTTTGGGATTTAGGGAGCTGTGTGGGCCCAGAGTGCTTGGGTGCATTGTTTGGGTTATGGGGCGTTAGAAGCTACGGCCTGAGGTCTCTTTGCAGGGGATAGGAATACGTGGGGCTTCAGTTTCAGAACCTAATCACCCCTGGGCTTACTACATCCAGCTGCCCGATCATAAGTTGAGTGTAAACCCAGTTCAGAGTGACCTACTCAGTCCAACAACCCTCCAAGTATTGATGCTGCTTCATGCTTCGGGCCGAGGGCTTGTGGGGATCGACCCCCGTCATGCTTGAGCTTCACCTGAGCTTCTCCAGCTGGGGTATTCGTAACTGAGCACCCTAAACCTTACGCCCTTAAGCCATATGGTAGTTTCCATTTTTTCTCGATTCCCGATTTGGCATGGGCCAGGAGATCGCGAAAATCCAAACCCAAACCCATCGGAGCGCCTGGTTCCACCCGCGGTCTGACCACGATCCGACTCTTGGAAACATTCTTGCGGGTGTTTTGCTGCCTAGGGTTAGTAGGGCGTGTAGGAATGGGACCACATTCGGAGGCGGCGGCAGCGTTTAGGGTTTGGGGCGCGGCTGTAGATTTTGTAGACTCAAAGCCTGGCCAAGCCCTGGCGGGCGGCCGGATCATAGACAATCTCCTCTAAACTCCGTGTGCTACAAGTTAAAGATGCGATGGAAGTCCTCGGATGGTCATCGTAAATATTAAGAGCTGAGTGCAGCGCCAAGGCAGGAAGGTGCTAACAAAGCTAGCCTAGCAGCTGAAGCTTCTCAATCAAAACAACCCCTTAGTACTCACAAAGGTCCGCTCGAACAACATGATAATCCCGAAACATCCCTGGGATTCTCAATCCCCAGAGTACGTCCTTCACTTGTGTAACCCCAAGCCTGCTTTGGTAGGGTGCAGGGGTCTCTACGAACACTTCCGTCCTTTCAAAGAATGCAAGGTCGTGTCGGACAAATTCCACATCTCCAAGCAAGGTCTGTGTTTGGGGCAATGGAATAAGATACCTACTACAATCACATATTAGGGCTGCAGTTATCATGTTCCTTAGAGGGGTATTGGGTGGCCACTGGGTTCTGGGTTTGGAGCGAAGGTTTTGGTGGTGCTAACGCCGAGTGAGTCCTGTGGGAGTCGTGGCGGCTGATTTCCGAAGGGGCGCGCTCAATGAAACTAGGGGCGCCTTGATACCCGTGCGGTAAGCTCCCATTCGAAGGACCCTCACACAAGGGCCATAACGCAAGTTTTGGAAATCCCCCTAACTGCATCATTGCTACATGTTCCGTCTTGTGGTGCCCAAACAACTGCTGAGAATAATCTTGCCCCGATTTGGATGACACATTCCGAGGATTACGGAAACACGGGCGGAGGGACATCATGCCTCGCATGGGCACAAGGCGATCTTGTTTCTGTTCTTCACAGCCGGGCCCCCAGCCCTTTTCACAGGATTCCGGTAGCTTCTCCGTGGGCCTCAAGCAGGGAAGACCTTCTAACCCTTGGGCTCCCTTATTTTGAATCTGATTTGAAGGAGTCCTTCTTGACGACCTGAGCTGAGGTGCAGGGTGTGGAATCCAACCAGTAGAAGCTTTGAGCACTAGGCATTTCAGTCCCCATGTGAGGGTCTGACTCTTGGGGACTGCTTCTGTTCCAGTGATCCCGGTGTTCCTGATCTCACAGCCAGCCGTCTTGGCGACACAATTTCAGGCCTACACCCTGCCAACCCTGATTCTTGAAAGCTTGTAGCCCCTGAAGTGACATAATGTTGTCGGATGGCAAAGGTATCTCCCCCCTCTTAATTAAGACATGCAGAGACGGTAAAAATTCGCCCTCAGCTCCCCACGCACCCAACAACCTAGCCCAGTTGCTCCTGCCTGTGCTTGAGCTTAAGCCCGAGCCCGACCTAAAATTGCAGGCATCCCAGCTCCATAAGTATACGTAGCCGCTGCCCGCCGGATATCCTGAACCCCAACGCCCCCACCCAGCCCTAAACCATATAGGCATTCTTTTGGCATTTCTTGCAAAGCGGTTAGTAAGGGTGGAGGTGTAGCATGGGATCCCTAAAGCCACCCAGACCCTGAAACCTACCCCTGAACACAGACTCATTGAAAATCTAAAGCCAGAGCCCAGGTAGTGCTGGGAGTCTGCACCAACGGCTTCCTGGAACGTAGAGGCAGCAAAAGGTATACGACACACCAGCAACGACGCCAAAAGGGAACCATACTTCCAAAGAAGGATTTCAATGTGATGGCTCCAGAGGTCATAGACGGGAGCTTGCAATCAGTGCACCATTGCTTGGCAGCAGAGTTTGCTTTGTCTAGCTCAGCCTGAAGAAAGCAGCCATGCCGAGATACCTACAAACAGATGCAAGCATTGAACGGCTTTGCTTCGACAGTTCGTCTGCACTGAAGGCGGATCCCTTCCCTACACATGCAGCTTGGCTGAAAGTGATGGCGATCTTGCACGCAGCAAACCCTAGACCCTGAACCCTGAATCTGGATTCGCCCAGCCGAAAAAGAAGGGCTGTAAAACCGGACCCTAATTTGGCTTCTAAGGCTACTGCAGAACCCAGATGGAAGCCCTCCTAGCTTCAATTTTTGCCTACATCAGCAGAGCGGGGTTCATGAGTTCCATGATGCAGTGAAGTATGTTATTCCCGCACGAGTTGTAAGCCTCGCCGAGAGAGCATGGGCACACTGTCGTATGCTGATCGAGCCTGCCCCGGCTTCATGACAAGAGTCTACAGTCTACAGTCCTGGAAGCTGGGCTGGACCAATATCGCGGTAGGCTTCTGATGTTCGCGAAGCCAGTAAGTACGTTCAATATTTCGTTTGTACATCGAGAATCTGATCTTAGCTCATGCCTCAGCAACCCTAAATCCTGAGACCCCGGAACCCCTGGGACCCTTTTCGGCCCGAATGTCACTGTAGCAGCATGAGTCGAAAAATTACCAACTTAACCCCCCAACAATCCCCTCAACGCCTTTTGCTAGCATAATGTATCAATGTATCACAGAACCCCATTCCAACAATCCCCTCAACGCCTTTTGCTAGCATAATGTATCAATGTATCACAGAACCCCATTCCAACAAAATTGGTCCTTAGACACAATCTCCTCACATATAATCATCGCAAACCCCGATGTAGCCTTATGTTTCTCCATTTGGTTGCCCAATGTTCTAACTATTGAGGTCCTTACAACAGATCTCTCTAGACGGCCTTTTCTCCACAAAGGTGCTATCTTTGCAGAAGGCGTGTTCCTGGCACTGCTTCGTGGCAGCTTGTCTGCAAGAGCGACTTTCTCGGCTAACAACGGACCCCAAACTGCCTGGAATCCTAAAGCTCTGAAACCTGCACCCTGACACCTGAAGTCATGAACCTAGAACTGCACTAACGTGGAAACTCCAAACCCTAAAGTGGCCGAGACCCTGAAGTCTTCTGCGACGTTGGGTCAGGCATCACCACCGCCTGTCTAAACAAGCGACCACATAGCCTACTTGGGTCCGCTTTGGCGGAACCCTGCATGACCCGCAGGGCAGTTTCTCAACATGATTTTCATGACTCGTAGTGTCTTCTCTAAATGCGATAATGCCCCAAAGCCGCAAGGCCGCACAGGGTACGCTTTCTTGAACGGCCCTGAGAAACGACAGTGGTGCTGTACACCATTTCAGGTACTGCAGGATATTGTCCATGAACAGTATCAATCCAGGATCCCGTTGAGACGCTGCCGTAGCAAGGGCCTGGACAATCATGTACCCATGCCGAAGACGGGTCAGCGTGCTCCTTCTAGCACCTATTCAAAACCCGCTGCGGACCCCAGGTACATATGCGCAGAGAATACAAGTGACTTTTTTCCACGTACCCTCTTGAGCGCACACCTGTGATCCACAGCGCTATCTAAATATGTAGGCGATCTGTTTTTTGGATCCTCTCCGTTTGACAAGGCAATGATCTCCATCATCTTCTCTCACTTGCTGCACCACAAGCGCATTATGTGCTTAAGGACGAAATTGGGGTAGCTACTGCTAGGTCCCTCTTCAAAGGGGGTGTAGCTATACATGGGGTTGAGGATGTAGGGTCAAGGAATCAGGTTGTATAAAATACCGGAGGGATGTACAGGAATTGGACGGAGAATACGGGGGCCCGACTAGGGAGTATGTGACAGACCGCTTGGGAAATCCTGAGCTTGGAAGCTTGGAAGTACCTCACCTCATGTGACCTCGCCCTGCATGGTGGTTGTTGAGGAAATGGCCCCGCAATGTCCGACATACTATTTGTAATCCAAGTTATCTAGGACTTTTATGGGTGATACCAGCTGATTCAACGGGTGATTGTGCTAGATGTACGTAACTGGGCTTGCAGGTAAACCCGGCAAGCCAGGCTGTGGACTTATTGTGATCGCCAATCAGGAGCAGCTCCGCATCCACACCTTCCTGCCCTCGATGTTTGAGGAGAGACGGTTTGAGTTTGGTGCTCAGGCTTGAGGGTGTTTTACTTGGGGTCTAGGGGTCATGTCTCCTTTCTGGCAGAGCCTGCAAAAGACCATATGCAAAAACATGTTGGCGGCTTGGGGTCTGCAACTTGGGATGCGGTAAATGATGCAGAATGAAATGGACAAGAGAATGAAGCACAACATGGGAGCTAGACGAATTGCGGTTGTTTTAGGGTGGCCGTCGTGGCAACATTAGGCGTCCTTGTTAGTTTCTTGGGCTCTGGGGTTCTCTCTAGCTTGCAAGAAAACCTGATCCTTTCCTGCAGGGTGATGTGGACCTAAGTCCTTTCCGCTCGCGTGCGGGCCTAAGAATGCGAATCTCCACGCCCGAAATGATTAAACTTCATGCAGGAATTCAAATAATTCCCATGAGACGTTGGGGCAAATAATGCTATCATTATGTGATATCCAAGGCTTCTAAGGGAAGACTGTAGAGCTTCTGCGTGGATCTTCTTATGTTTATGCTACGGTGGTTCGTAGCGATTGTTCCGAAGCTCTGTAGCGCCAGATCCTAAACCCCCAAACTCTGGCCTCTAGATCCTGGCAGACGTGAAGGACTCCCTCGACTTGTGGCACGACATTGACCCCCACCTTTTCATGTGCACTTGGCGTGTTTGCGCTGAGAAGACGTGCTATGTGTGAAACGCAGGCGCCTTCGGAAGGTCCATGATCTGTCTTAGTTGAGGGATGCGCGATGCTTGGCCCACGCTGGGGTCCGCAGATGAAGCAAACACTATATAGACCCGAAGCCCACAGCTAATTTTCCAGTCTGACACCCATATTTGTGTAGCATAGTTTGAGGGTATCTGATGACTTGTGGCCATGGCGTGCTACCGAATACAGCTTGGAGATGTTGCATCCAAGGCGACGCTCAAAGCATTTTTAGCTTGATGCTGTAACTTTCCAGTGTGGAATCTTCAGTAAACTCTGCGACGCACCTCAGGACGAATTTCCCATACAGCACTGTTCTATAGGAACGACTTTGCGATCTATACAATTCCGACACCTGCCGACCAGGGTTGTAGCCAGATCGAACGCAGTTGAGCGACTTTACCAGCGTTCGAGCTGCATATCCAGCAAGAGGCTTATGTTGTGCACTGCCCCGGTACTAACAGTCTTTGATGGGGTTCGTATTGGGGCCGAGGCTTGACTATTCATGTTATGCAGCGTCTTACATTCTAGGGTTCTGGGATCAACGCAATTATGATGAGGAGGCTGTAGACGCCAAAGCAGGCAAGATCGGTAGAGAAGACATCCGAGTTTGGCATGGTCACAAAAAGCTTCGCGGCATGCACGCGGCGTTGCAGAGTCCCGAGTCATGAGCAAACACACCGCATCATTCCTTTATATTCCATACACAAGTAAATACCACCCTCTTTCAACCAAACTGGCCTTTGCACCTAAATGATCCTACAAGGCCTTTTCCGGGCCAGGTTTGTTTTCTTGCCGCCCTTGATCTTCTCGGAGGCCATGAATCTGAACATGAGCCGCTTGTCTTGTTGGCACTGCGCTTGCAGGGGTGTCCTGCCACAGTTTCAGAATGTCGCTTATTGTAGCTCCCGCGAAACAGCTAAACCTTTTTTTGGGGAGGGTACCATTGAAGATCAAAGCAGGCTGTTGTGAGCTCTGTAACGGAAGATCCCGGATGATGGCGGATCTAGAAGCTTTTTAAGGATGCGGGCTGGCTGTTAGTCAACAGTTATAGTTATGGGCGTTTCATGCAAATGTATGTACACAAGGTACATAGCGGCTCTAGGCGTACAGGCCCATCTAGCATTTGTGGGAGCTCTTCATTTGAGAAGCAGGCAGGATTTGGACGCTGCCCACCCCAGAAGTGGCAGTTGTAACAATTTTATCGTCTTAAGGATGGTCCTGTATATGACCGCTGTAGCGGGGGTGCATGGCGCTAACGGGCCTGAGAAATGCTGGAGGGTGTCGGCATTCCTTACGATCATTATCCGTGCAAGAAGAGGGCTTAAGCTATGAAACGCAACTGTCTTGAAGGTCTTTTTTTGCGCTCTGAAAGTTCAACATCTGGGAATCTGGACTGATTGGATATGGGAGTTGGAAGCAGGGCTGCAACAGAAACGGCGAACGAGCACCCTCGTCTAACCACTTCATCATCTTCATCATCATCCGATCCTTTTTCAACATAACATATCATAACATAACAAAACAAACAAACATACATACATACATACATCCATCCATCTATCCATACATACATACATACATACATATGTGAGGGCCAGCATTACTATGGTGTGTATCGCTTCACTATGCGCCTATACATATTTAAGAGACGCGGAAAGGATATAGCATGGCCATGCCAAAGACGCAAAACGTACTCGTACGCAAAAGGCATGGTGCAGCGCTGCTTCTGGCAATGCTTCATCATGGCTGTCCCTGGAGCCCGCTTCTCAGGGCTGGCATGCGCAAAGGTATGACATGTTGAGTTGACGCAGGAAATGCTAACCTGGGCGGCCGTAGATCAGTACGGGCTCTCTTGTAGGATGGTGACGTTCATCTGATTCTGAAGGGGTCCTGATTTCAGGACCGGGGTTGACAACATGCTCCTACGATAAGTCCCATGAATCTCTCTTGAGTTGCATTGCTGTGGCCTGGGAACCTCCATCAAATGCTGCCCAGGCAGCCTGAATTTAGACAGAGAGGTATGGTGACCCAGCCTTTCGTCTTCAAAGCACTTGACTTACTGCTGCTTAAGGGGGTGGGTGAAAGACTGAGCATGGGTACGACAATCGGATTTTCTCATGGGGTTCTATAGGGATAGATATTGCGGATCCACTCAACCTTCAGCACCAAAGCGCTGGGTGTCAAGCCTGGAAAGCCCAGAGGCTATCAAAGTAGGAATGCTTAAGGTGGACTCCTTCCCCTGGAATGCTTACATCGCTAGAGTAGAAGACACCCCAACGCTCTGTTCTAAGTAGACAGGCTCCTGCCCTAATGTATTGGACTGAACAGTATGTGAAGGCATGCCTGTCGGCTATTGCACGTTCCTGGACATATTCCTGCACGATCCTAAGAATGCCACGGGTTTAGGTGCTTATGGTGATGCAGGATTTTCTTCATCAATTGTAGTCTAAGTTCTTGCCTCGGGCTTTTTTTTTTAGCCCATGAGTAAGTTCACTTGAAGCTGTTCTTGAACTAAGCGCAAGACCCGTAACCCTAATGTATGCTGACCACAGTCCCAGGGGTTAAAAGAGTAAGCCACAAATCCGGAACCTGAATTAAGCTGTGCTGGAGGTCATTGTCGGTGCTGTGTTGGCGGGCGTGGCCGCAAAGTACATTCTCCCCTATGCAACACGGCAGCATCCGTGGGCGCGGTTCAGGTGTCTAGAAATTTGAGGCTTCAAGGGATTCGTGGTAGGGCGCTGTTGGGGATTGTGGGGCGTGGAACGCCAAGGATCCTTGTGCTTGAGCGGCCATGCGGGGCCCTGCCACAGTACCTATATATCAAGTCCCCCATGTCCACTACAAGTCATGAACGTCATAGAATTCTACATAAAGCCAGCTTGCATCTCATCTTCCACGTTCTTTGCCTTCTTTTGCTCCAGGGCTCAGTTCCGCGCTCTCCCTTGAGCGCCGGTATCAGATGTTAAAGCACAGCTCAGGGCTGGTCGTGGCCCTTGGCTATGGCCTTTGGCGCCTTGCCAGCCCAAGGGTTTAGGGTTTAGGGCTTCGAGTTTTAAGCTCAAAGTGTAAGGTTTTGAGGGTTTCAGAAGTTTTTATGAAGACAAGACATAATACTTAATCGCGGCCCCGTGCTTCTTGTTTTGTATCGTAAGCCCCTTTATTACGCCCTTTCGGGCCTCTTCAGGCCCCCCATTTTGGCAAGTCCTTTGTGAATGAGGATTACGAGACAGATATGTGAGGACCAAGGAGGGATTTTGGGTCAGCAAAGCTGAGCACTTGCCGTAGTTATTCCCTTGAGGATCCATACTGCAGGGGTCCAGCAGAGGAGCATTCGTCCTGGATTTCTATCTGTGTTGCAAGTGCTCCTCGTTGCGTGGCACTGGAAAGCGGGCGGTCCGTTTTGGGGTTCCAATGAGGACTACGGTTCTTGGCATTGTGGCATTGTTGGTACGCATGGGCAACCCCTAACTGTCCCAACTTCTCATTCATAGATGTCAATAATATCTTGAGAATGACTGGAAAGCACGGCTGGAGGAATTCTGAACGTGACGCCTTCATATAGCCTCCTCTAAGCATTTCCTAGCCTCCTCTAACCATTGAGCAAATAGGTCACAATACGAACCCCGTGTGCGCTACTTTCGGACTCCGTTCGTTCCCTGCAAGGCAAGGGACATGTTGATTTGGGGTTTATTAGTCAGATTTCTCGGAGGCACCAGAGTGTTTAGTAATTTAGGTTTAGGCTTTTCTATAGGGCTTGCGGTTGAGGGCTTAGGGATTTCCTGGCTCGCTCTTGGATGGACCCATGACAACGGTCTAAAGATCGAAAACACGGCGGGACGTGGCAGTGGCAGCATTCAAATGGAGGGTTCAAACCTTTTGCATGTCTGTTAGGTCCTAAGTTCTGAACGCATGCAGACATTCTTTTTCTGCCGCCGTGGCACTAAAGTCGCAGGAACCACAGGCATACGTTTGGAACCAATCTAGATACTCTGCCCCGACACCCCGAAGCCCAGCCACAAAGCCCTGCTATCGGCGCCTATGGACCGACCACATCCCCCGCGTTTCTCGGACCCCTTGAAACGCAGAAATTTGTGAAGCTCCCAGGTGCCATCACTTCTGCGACAGACCCTGTGGCAGTGGTGTCCATCTTCAACTCGCTGGGTGTGTCTGCCGACTCAGACCCATGTTTGGGGTTTTCAGGGCACATGCAGGGCTTGTAAGACTATGGAAGGTTGCTAGACAAACCATCCTCATTCCTGAACCTACTAGAACATACTGGGGGTAGACTATGGCCGTCCTAAAATGAGGAGTATAGTCTAGAAAGAAGTATTGGAGGAATATGAAGGGACCCTTTATGTTGCAGGTATCTGCTTGGACCGCATGGTGTTGAGGCTGAGATCATCTTTCGTCAGGGGGTCAGCATCCTTTCCATGAGTCTCAACTCAAGCTCGCCACAACCCAAGAGCGTTTATGCATGTATGTATGCCTCTTCGTATCTATGTACGTATGTATGTAGGTACCTAAGCCTAAATGTATTTGCATATGAATTGGTTCCCTGGGCATGACTAACGAAGATCCCACCCGCCCCAACTCTGGATGTTGCTGTCGAGGTGTGCCACAAAGACATTGTGCTAGATGGCAACTGGTAGATTGTCAAACGTAGGGGTCCTTTATGGGTACCCCAAAGAGGAAGACAATGGGTCGTAGTAGGCCGCATTAGCAAACCGGGCGCTGTCACAGGGATGCAACTGCCAATCGTAGGTTGCCACCCCGCAGTCTAAGCAGCATTTGATGAATAATCTTGCGATGTAGTCCTGTATACTCAGAATAGTCTATCAGGTTTTGCCTTTTACGCTTGGTTTCCACACATACACTCTAAGCCCTCACCCCTAAGCCCAAAACATTTCGCTGGCCCCGAGCTCCCGCAATGGCTCTGCCTAGATCCCCGCGCTTGACGATGCTCATTAGCGGCGAGTCCCTGTTGAACGATGGTACTGCGATTGCTGGAGTGGCCGCAGACAGGATGGCTATTGGTGCATTGGGAGGTGATTGAAAGAGTGAGGTGCTTTCTTTTGACCATAGGCCTGCGCTTGCTCCGCATTCTCCATGTCGTGGGTTTATTCGCAGGAAAAATTCTCCAAATAATATGGCCCAAGGCCTGACCTGATGTCTGCCCCAACTTCTTCAAACCTGCGGATTTTCTTCAATCAGCCTATCCAAATCCTAAACCGTAAAGTTGGAAACCCCCGTCCAGATCTTAATAAACCGTTTCAAGATGGCCCAAGGCATTCGAAACTGAAACTCCTCAATCTCAGGTCTTCTTCAACCTCTTCAAGATGATGCTCATCGCGAATGTGGATCCCTCCTTCACTTCGCCCTCGGGGCTTGCCGCCTTCCTCTTCCGAGGCACATGTTTTTTGAGAAGGGGCATATCCTTTGTAGGGTTTAGACCCTGGACGTCTCAGGGTTTATGATAGGGTTTACGGGCAGAAGCATATTTGTGTAGGGTTTTGGCGGCTCTAAGACCAGGGATTAATTTGGGTTTTGGACTTGGTGTTCTTGCAGGGAATGCTCATTTATGTGGCAGCTTCAGAACAAGCAGGGCCCTGTGTTGGGGCTAACTTACAGCACTTAGTTTTTCGGGGTATCTGAGTGTGAGCATCGATTGTTGGATATGCCCGTGTGGTGTTTAGAGTTTGAGAGACCTGGGGATGGGGTTAGGGATCGGGGCTTCGATAGATATGGTTGTTGGCAGAGACTAGAGGCCTCACAGATGAAAGAGGCAGTCCGCAAACAACAAGATGAAAGAATTGCGTTGACTTCTTTTTAATAGCACGTCGGATGAAACTGGCAATGCTAGAAGCAGGCTAAGTGGTGCCCCCGCCGTTGAGCAACTCCAAAATTGTCATGCCACCCTGCCTGCACTGCACAGGTGTGATCCTGGGCCCTATACTTGGCGCAGTTGCAGGTCCCTGAGGGGCATCAGTTTACATTTTGATTCATCCTGTTTTTTGCTTATTGCTACGGGAAGGACAAGCAGTCACGGTAACATACTTTTTCTGCGGCGGTGGTATTGGTTCTGGGATTTGTTTGCTTGTGTTCCAAGTGGGCTTTTCGCAACAATAGCCTTTGCAAGGCGTCCTAGTGTGGTCTTGGAACTTGCGTGCAGATTGGCCACTGTATGTGGCTTACTTGAACCACCTGCAATCTGTTCACATGCGCAGGCTTACGGATGCTCACGTGAGGACCTATTCTACAACTATTCCTTTTCGCATCATGCATAACCCCTTCCCATTGTATATGATTTCATGTGGGGTTCATCTGGAATTACAATACGTGGTGAGTGATTCAGACTGGCGGAGGCTAGGTCAAGCTATAGCCCTGCAGCTCACAACCGTCATAACCCACAGTATCTGACAGCGCCGGTGTTTCGTAACTGCCATACCAACTTGGGGGAAGTATACGGTGTAATCATGTCAAGTGAGGGATGGCTCTACTTTAAAAGCTGCTCTGCATTTACAGCTGCGAGTACAAGGAGGATATGGCATATGTGAAGTAGTCGTCGCCTTTTCACGAGATGATTTGCTGTGTCTATAGCTCCGCTTCGTAGTACCTATGAACCTCACAGCAAGGGTTGGCCCCTCAGGGCAATGCTCACTTTCAGGGACCCTGGAGTTAGGTAATGTGTTATATCCCCTTAACAACCCAAGTGTATTCCTTTTGGAACCCCCTCTATGAAGGACCCACAAGGTATGTTTTAGGTATCCCTCATGAGGGTCCAGATACGTCTGTGCCTCAGTCAGATCGGACTGAAGGTGCCGAGGTCATGAAAGAGGCTAGTTGGGAGCTCTATCTCACCCAACCTCAGTAGAGACCGTAAACCTCGAACACTCAACTCTGAAGCCATCTGATGCCAGGGTGGGCCTCCGTGTATCTTTTGGGGCTTTGGGGCAGCGACGTCCGCTACCACAGCGATGTGTTGAGCCAGCTGCTGCTCACCGTCCCGCGCCAGCTTTAAGTTTGAGGTTTTAGGCCGTAGGGGCTGAGGCCGTAGGGGCTGATGAAGGATTAACGTGTAAGTGGGTCTACTAGCAGTTCTAGGAAGTATGTATCAAAGGTTGCATAGGGATATGTGGGGTTTAGGGCTTTGGGTAGTTCGAGGAAAGCCTTTCATCGACAGCAATGCGCCCTGGCATTTTCCTAGTTTAGTACTCAGTGGCTGAAAGTTCCCATGTCACCACGCATCTTCAAGTTTTTAATATGTCAGAACAAACCCTTCGTCTTTCGTAGGGGATTTGTGGTCCCAAGCCTACCACAATCTAGAGACGTAATGAAGAACAATGGCCTGGTACTTTGCTGGCAGCAGCTGCCAAGGCAAGTGCTGGGTGCCCTGAACAGGCCCGAGCTCTGAGGCCTCCCCAATTTTACAGTTGGCCGGAGGGTAGATACCCAAGATGCACTTCATCAATGACTTTGCATGAGGTGGCCTTTGGCTACCTGGCCTTCTTCCTGGCAGAGGCAGTTTGAGCTCTGGAGTTCGTGGTAGCAGGCATATTGTAGGGGCCTCAATAAGAGTTTTGGGGCTGCTGCATTTTACTTACACATAGATTTTACGGGGGATAGGGGTAGTATCGATATGCATTCAGGCTTCTACCTTGCTGCATCCCTCTTGCTAAGGACCGCTGGGGTTCTGCTATTGTGATGTTTTGCAGGCGTAGCTACATGTCCCGGGCAGGATATCACGATCCAGAGTACATGAGTTCGCAACATGAGAGGGTTTCATTCGCAGATGGTGTGCCAGCTCGACGCTTGAAAAGGCACGACGCTGGACCCTAGCAAAAGGGAGCAGTTATGTTGACAACCACAAGTCATTTTCTTTTCTTTCAAACGTACTTCGGACAAGCAAGCGTCCCCTCAGTCTGTGAACACAACACCGAGCATTGCAGCGTGTGTGAAGCCGCGAAATCCAGCAGGGTCAGCAGAGGAGTGGCTTGACTCTGACTTCCTAGACCTCAAGCCTTGTAAGCCAAGCGCAGGGGAACAATGCATACTCTAGTCTCCGGCCAGTGCACCCCATATCCGTGCCCGTCAGAAGTCAAATCTGTCCCAGTGGGTAGCCTTTTTTGTGCATTATACTCACTTAACGCTTCAGGCTAACCTTGGAAAAGCCATAGATACTCGTCACCTGAGCCTGCCTAAGCCCTCAGCTCTAAATCTGAATTAGCTTCTTACCGGCAAAGGGTTCCACCTGTGAAGACGTATAGATACTGGAGGGTCATCAAGAGGATTGCTAAGTTACCTGACTTCAGGGTCTCTCAAAGTATGAGTCCGCCAGCCCATCTTCGCAGGAGGTGTTTGCTGCAAGCGGTGTGCTCACCGTCGTCGTTGCAGGACATTTGCTAAGTTTTGTCGTTTTTAGGTTGGAGAACTCAACCCAGCACAAAGAGCCCGACCGGCGTCAACAGACCGAGTCGGAAGTGGCACTTGATGTGTTCTTGCCTCTCGTGGAAGACACTTCAATTACCAACAGTTCCTGTCAGAAGGATGGAAAGAACGAGGTTCCTCCTCCAACTCATCCATCCAGGACTTGTTGCCAGACAGGACCTTCAACCCAGCCATCGCCAACCTGCTTGAAGCGATGAACAACTCCAACATGACCATTGGAAACGGACAGTGTCAAAGAACCCACCCAAAATACTGAGGCCGAGGCAAATGCGCGAGAGTCAGTAACAGTTGCTATACCAGCTGCACGAGCCAATGCTGCCACGGTGTATTTTTTTCCCCCCCCCTCACCTCCCAACCATGAACCCTTGTCGTCCTAAAGCAACTAAATTGCGAGGTTTCGCAAATGCTGTTTTTGTTTGGCGCACCAGCGCAAGATTTCATGGAAGCAAAAGATGCGATAGTCATTTGATGACCTCTTTGTGAGTTAATTGTCAGATGCCGAGCGGCCGCAGCAGTAACATGCCAGACGCGCAGTGCAGGCAGTCATCATAACAGTAGCTGCAAAACTGAAAAGGTAAGCCGGTGCTTATCCAATTGAAAGCCGGAATTCCTGGGCATGAGTGTTTACTGCGATTGGTGCATGCGGGAGTTACTAGAAGCTATGGATGTCCTGATCATGACCTTTGATGTTTCTTTGTTTAACCTCCAAATACATCTAATTGGAGTATCATAGCTCCATTCAGATTCCCGACTTCAGGATCTGTTTTGGCCAAATATGCCGGCCCTCGTTTCGTCTCGCCAGAGGCCATCCGACGCAGGACATGCGAAAAGGAAGGTAGCGTTTAGGGTTTCGGTTTTTGAGGATTTAAGCTTTGATTTTTTTAGGATTTAGGGTTAGAATTTTCAGCAGTTACAGTAGGTTTTAGGAGCGTTGAGGTCTTGGATTCTGTCCTTACTAAAAGGATGGGATTCCATGCCCCCAGGGCAAGTAAAACGTAAAACGCCCAGGTATATAGCCCAGTATCCATGAACTACGGAATATACATTCAATCGTACGTGTTAGAGGGCTGCTAGTATCGATGCATTCCTCAATCAATTGGGATCCAGAATTCCAGCAGTAGCAATGAACTCAACACCAAGGTTCGCAGAGGGCCCCATGCCGCGTCAAGGAATTTGCCCTCACATTATACCGGGACCCCTCATCTGATGCAAGGTAATTAATCAAAGGGATTTCACGCTTAGGGTTTGGGAGAGAATCTCAGAGGAAAAAAAGCAGCTGTGCCTGTTCTAGTGCAGAGTCTATCAGTCTGCAATGAGATTATTCTGGTGCGCGGTTTCCAGCTGAAGGTTTGGAAAGCAGATGAGCAGTGATTCCTGAATAATCTTGAAATGATTGAAAATTTGATTTCCCGCATACACGGAAAGACTCAGAGCCTGCACTACATGATCCGAAAGCCGTTTTAAGAAGAACCTCCGAGGCCCAAAGCCTGTACCAGAAGTTTGGGGTAATTGAGGCCGCATGTAGGGTGGGTTTGGCGTGCCTCCTAGATGGAGGCACTGACTCACGCAACTCTGGTCCAATAATGTGCTCCCGGCTATAGTCCTCATTGACAGGGCTCTATGCAAGTTTCTCGTTTTGCTTGCTGCTGCCCTTTCTACGTCTATGCCTGTGATCCATCCTACTAGCTGAGAAGAAGAAGTGCTGCAGGCTCTTGCTGCTTGTTTACGATCTGCTCGCGGTTCACCATGATGACTACAGCAGCGAATGCCAGAACAATGCGACAAACCATTAGTTCTACTAGTCCTAGTTTACCTACTAGTGCTGGAGCTCAATCGCGCCTCTGCATGCTTTTTGGTTTCCATTGCGAGCACGCGACGGCAGGTGTTGCACACCGTGTGGCACATTTTTGAGTTCGTGGGCAACACCCTGGTCTTCATGCCACCAAGCTGTCGCAGGGGTTATGGGCTCTAAAAGGCAAGGAATAGATCGTGGAGACTTGTAAAACTATCCCAGTTGGGCGCCAGTTCGAGGCAATGGATCCTTGTGGTAGTCCCTAAAATGATCCCCCCAGAGCAATCTCTAACCCATTCCCCTGCTAGGACCTTTGTCCTTTCTGGTGACTATTAGCGCCCAGTAATCACCCAAGAATCCTTGCAACGCCCCCCCTTACAGGTTACCAAGGCATGCAGGCCTTCATGTGGGAACTTTTCAAAAGAGGATCCTTGCTTTTGGAAGTCGTAAGCTCCATGCAGCCCTCTCATCCTGTCTGGACTTGTATATCCCCTATAACCCTGTTTAACACGGCACCCCCCGTAATTTTGAGGGGCCCCAAGAAGCAACTCTTGTGCGGAGAGCTAAGGCTGGGAGGCATCATCTCAGGACTGGATTGGATCATGCGGAAGTGTAGGCTTAGGTTTATTTAGGATGTGGCGCCTGACAGAATCTCCCATCTTCCTTGGGTACTCCCGACGTATCCTACTGGTGCCGCAGGGCCCCTGTTTTGAGAAGCGAAGCCCCCGACTAGGGTTCCTTTGGGGTGTGCAGGAAGGGAGACGCAAGTCAAGATCCGACGCGCATGGGCCTTCTCAACACATATCAAGGGATTACAACGACGTGATGAGGGTGTATGTACTGGATTTGGTATTGACTGGAGAACAGCCCAGAAGTTTAATTAGATGGTTGAGATCATTTGCTTTGTGGTATTGACGGCTGCAATGGTGAGAGTGAGAGGAGCCGTTATTGGTTTGGTCGTCGTCTTTTGGTAATGCTCACTCATGCCACAGGCCCGGCCATAAAAATTCAACAGCCACAGCAAACGACGATAGCAACGCCTGCCCCACTGCAAATCGCCGACTAGCCTGAGATGGCCGTACTCTTCTCAAACTCCTGCATCTGCACGCCCTGCGGCAACTTCCTCGGCAAGTTGCCAGCTTTACAGCCCCTTGCCTTGCACTCACACACAAACTGGTGCCAGACGCAGGCCAACTATGCTTGTTGCGGGACAACCTGCTGACGGCCCATGCGTGTTGGGTGCGTGCGGGGGCTGACAAACCTCCGCGACGGCATGTTAATTCTGGCATTTTATTAGGCATGGAGAGTTTTGCGCCTTCAGGTGTTGTTTGCGCTCCGGGACTTCTCAGCACTTATAGCCGTGCGGGGCCTGAGACACGCTCAGGGCTTGGCTAACGATGTAATCCCGAATGTGGGTCATCTTCCGCGAAAGAAAGTGGAGCTGCAATTTGGTTAAAAGGCCAAATCGGTCCCAAAAGACCCTATCCATTCCACATGCCCTAAGCGCTTCCAAAATGCGCACTTTGGCTCTTGAGTTGCAAGCGACGCAGATAGCTTCCAACAGGCGCAATTTGCATTTCCCTGCCACGATTGGCCCTAACAAGCTCAAAACTGAAAGTGGTCAAAGAGTCACTGCCAACATTTGGACGGGCAATGCGCTAGGCAGCTGGGGCAACAAACTGAAAGCAGGTAACCGCTGTTCTTCTGCAATGGTTAAACATCGAAGCAGCCCATATGCCCATCTGCCTTATGACATGCCAGCGAAGCAAACTCAAACTCAACAATAGCCCCCACCTTGCAGGAGATGTGATGTTGAACCACCAGAGCATCAGATTTAAGGACTGGGTTTTCATGCAGCTCGGCCGCGATCCATACTGGGAAGAGCCAATTACAAGCCCCCTAGTGCAATGATAAACTACTGTATGGCTGAGTTATAGCTTCAACTTTAATTAGCTCATAAATTATAATCATATAATTGTCCTGAACCTCCAAGTACGGGAGCTCTGCAATGGTAGTTACGAGCGTGGCCAGCAGCGACTCCAGAACTGATGCTGACATGGATATGCTCTGGAATGAGATACTCAAATGCAAGGAAGTTGCAGATGGAGGGCTGTCGATATTGAGTCCATTCTTGGTTCCCACTGTAGTATACGACCCCTAATATAGGCTATGCCTGACCGGGGACCGTAATTTTGACAACCTTCCATCGGTAGGAATTTCAAATACAATTGGCTGCCACCTATTCTCTGTGATACGTGGCAGTGCACGGCCCACACTGACTCCGTTGGGCCTGAGCTTCAACACAGGAACCCCACTTTGCAGGACGTATGAAGGGAATAACGGGATGTAGTACAGGACCTGCTCCACGGTCCCCCCTGAAAAGAGCATACAATCTTGTCATGCATGTGCTGCCCATACATCCCTGGCAACCTCTATCAGGAAGACCCCAATCAAGCCACCACAAGTATCCGCCATTACTTTGTCGTACAGTGGATGCAGGAGATCTTGCACGCTTGGGGTTCCAAATTTGGGCTCCCTCTGGGCGTCCCTTAAGTGAAGACTGTAGCTTTTGATGGTACATGCGGAGTCTTCGTTCTTTAGACAAATGCCCACTTGCGTCCCCCAAGAGACCTGCAGTTCCCGAGGTATGGGTCTGAAAGGCGGTGCACGGTTTCTTTTATCAACAATAGATCACTTTTGCTCTGGCAATTCTGACTCTGGTAATTGTTATAAAGCTTCACAAGCCACTAAATTACTGATCAGGTGTTAATATGAGGATGTTAAGGGATTGCGGTGGCGCTTTTGGAGCTAGATGGAGCCTTGTCCTATAGACCTGTGTGAAGTTAGTTCTGTTGTGACCTTTGTTCCATTGATTTCTCATGGCAGTGAGACAAGAATTGCAGCCAGAACTTGGGCATAATCTTCTCGGCTGGAATTCAAGTTTGCTATGCAGGTTGCACCGCACATTTTGTTCCCAAACCTCAAGCCGCTAAAGCACGAACCCCAAACCCTAAAGCCCTAATCAAGCGCCACACCGTCAACTCCAAACCCGAAACCTCACACGCATCTCTGCCCTGGAATTGGCACCAGCTGTGACTGAGGTTCAGCATGCGCCTTGTCTGCACAGATGCTGGCAACGGAAGTGAGGCTTTGTTGGAATCGACTAACCAGAATTGTCGTAATCCGAAACTAGAACCCTGACAGAGTTCCATGTACTAGTGAAAGTCTTAGCTGCGAAGTCTGACTGCAAACCCCCAAGCTACTCATGGGAGCTCAAGCAGATGAAAAACATGCTGTGGGTAGCTGTCAATGAACCCACTAGGTACCGGGGAGCTACCACATGGAAAGTTTGTCTCTTACTATTACTCTCACCGCCGCAGCAGCAGCAGCTGCTGCTGCTGGTGGTAGTGCTGCTGCTGCTGCTGGTGCTGCTGCTGCTGCTGCTGCTGCTGCTGCAGCTGTCGTGCTGCTGTCGCCGCGGCTGCTAGTGCTACTGCTAACGTTACATTGAGGGTCTGCAATTATATGGAGGGCGGCAAGCCCCGCAGGCCCACATATGCTTCAATGCGCATATTCCATTCCGGATTTTTAATGAATCCAATCAGTATAAGCCCCCTCCATCAAAGCACCCTGTGCTCTTCTTAAGCTTCTCAAGCTCGAAAACCTTAAACTGAGTACTCCCCCGCGGGCCGGGGACTGGGGAGTTCCTGGTCCCAATACAGAGAGGAGACAGCTCCTGGGCCTGCGCAGGAGCAGGAGACGAGGTTTCTGGGTCAAGTTTTTCGAAGCATTGAAATAAGTATTCCCTCGCAGGCCGGGGAATACAATTCCTTGGCCCGGCAAAGGAGAGGGGAGTACTGGTTTTAAGCTTTTCGGGCTCGAAGGCCCGCCAAAGCCCGAAAACCCCAAAATGAGCACTCCCCTGCAGTCCGGGTACTGGGGAGGTCCTGGATTTGTCATCGGCAATTCTTATTTTTTGTCTTTGAGCTTTGGTCTTAATACTAAGAAACTGAGGCGGGAAGCTGGAGCTTTGTACTAATTATGATATACTGCTCTTGTTCAGGACCTGGTGGGGTTCTGTGACAATTCCAGGAAACAATAATCTTCCGGATGTAGTCAAATTTGGCAGCCCGACGGGGCGTCTCACGGAGATAGTATGAGACTGAGATACCTATTCAACTGTTTTAATGTCCGGGCATTGAAACATCGCTACCGTACTATTGCCGGGCAGGATTTGCAGGGCTCTCTTTGCCCCACACCTCTCCAAGGTACATTACACTGATGGTGGTCCGTGCCATAACAGTTGCCGCTTGGCTGCATCATGACTTCTTGTCCAGTGGCCAAGTGACTGTTGCAAGGGGCCATTTAGAGAAGGTTGATAGCAGCACTACCAACATGACACCGGCCCTCATGATCTGCGACCGTCTCCTCAAATTCTCTAAGCCTCCGACCCAACATTGATTTCAATCAAGCCAGCGCACACAGGAGTAAATCTGAAAATCCAGTATGAACTAGAGTTGAACCTCAACCCTCAAGCACACCCAGATCTCAATCCTTCAGCCACGCCAAGGGGCTTTTCTGGTGCCCTATGCAGGCCAGAATCAGCTGCAAAATCTGGGTCAACACTGAGAGTCGTCGTCGCAGCACGTAGTAGCATTTTAATATGTGCTCATTAAAGTTCGGGGGGGTTTGTACCTGATATGTGGGTATCTCAACCGCTTACAAGGGTGAAAGGTCATTCTAGGTAGGTGTTTTCCTCACTGGACAACTCCTGAGCAGCACAGATACCAAACGTGCATTCCTACATGTAACAAAGCCTTGATTCTGCGAACTCAGCAACTGCAAGGCCAGAACTGCCCCTTGCAGGCTGTTGCCAACGTGAAGCTCACGCGGGAGGAAGGTGTCGTCATGGCGACTGGGGCTTGAGGGGTTTGGGGTCTTGTGGGATCTTATGCTGGCTCCCTTTTCCCCTTTTCCTCCTCCTGCCCCTAGACCGCCCCTGATACTGCCTTGTGCGGGGTTCCGGGATTAAGGTCGTCCTACATTTTGTGAGTCTGCCTTGGGTACCTTACACTTTTCAATGTCAGAGATCGCCGTTTTGCTGCTCGTAGCCCCATGCCAACAAGGCTGGACACAAATAGCTCCTTCCCCTGAAGTCCATGCGCTGCACACGTTAGGGGGCTTGTCAAATTGCGACAACTCCTTGCAAATCAACTTTTGGCAGAAAATGGAATGAAGACATGGCATATTATGCGAAATATGTAGAGGCTGCTACAGGGTTCCATTCTGCCCTTTGCTGCTGTCCAGCCACCAGCAAGCGACTGCAACCTTGACGGATAATGTCGTTTTTGCTTGCAAGCGTTGCTGTAGGTAGAGTTGGCTGCTGAGTAGCGCGGGCAGAATTATAAATGTTTCCTATAGACTTGAAGCCCACAGAAGTAGGGCCCTCACTGCAGAGATTCCCGAAGAGAGACCCAGGATTTCGTGTCAAAACAAGATGCCTGTTGCTATACTTTTCCTGTGAATGCAGTTTCCTTAACCCCAAAGCCCGAAACCCCTAACAAAGTCCCAAACTCCTAAACAAAAGGCCCTGAATCCTAAACATCCCCAGGCCTAAGCCCACAGGCCTGCGCATCTCAAGCATCTGCAAGCCCTGAGGCCCTGATGCAAACAAAGCCTTTAGCCCTCAGTCCTAAATCCTAAACTCCTAAACATCTTCAGCCCCAAGGCCTCAATCCTAAACGTCATAAGCTCTGCGCCCGTAGCAAAAGAGCTTAGCTCTAGATGCATCGCCAGGCCTTAAGCCACAAATCCTAGAGGAATGGGTAGTCCATATGTATTCCTGGTACATTGCCTTACAGCGAAGCAGCCCGAAACTCTTTATTCCACCATAAACCCTCCTAAACCTCAAAGCTACTGAAAACTCTTCAGTGTAGAGTAGTCCCTATATTCTAGGCCTTCATGCAAGCACAAAGCCCTTGAATGGCTGAGCTCTTGAGGTTTGGTCTGGCCTCCGCGGAGCCATCGGTCTGCTGATGGCAGTTCTTCTTGACCAGGAAACCGCCGAGGGATGCTGGGATAGCTGGGGTCGGGGACCATTTAGGGTCTAAGGTGGAGAGGTCGTCTCGGGGTTTAGGACTTAGGGTAGTTTAGGGTCTAGGGTCCTTGATATTTAAAAAGAAAGATAGAAGTTCAGGCCTTAGGGTGATTTAGGGGTTTAGGATTTAGGGAACGTCAAGGTACCTATTCAGTTTATATTTGCAGCCCGAAGGGGTTCCCATGTAGGTACTTTGTGGCCTGCGTAATGGAAACAGCCGTCTCATCAAATGTCTTCCAGACGCCATGCCGTGCTGCTTCTCGCCACTGATGGCTTGGCCAACTTTACAGCCCTTGCCTCCTACTAAGATTCTATAACGACCGCATGGTAGGCTTAGGGAAATGTTCAGGAGGGAATCTAAAAATCAAGGTTATGTGCCTAGACCCTCCTCCTACCCTCTATTAGGGCCTTTGAGGGCCTAAGTACCCACTATTAGGGACCATATATCCCCAATTAAGGGTACAAGGAAAGTCCTGGTGGTGACTGGCCTTGCAAGGCTGCTGTGTCGTGCTACGTGTGGTTGGAGCTGTAGTGCTGTGATGCAGGCTTTGGCTTCATAGTTTGAGCGTAATAGTCCAGCCTTTTAAGACGGCTGCTACCAATTTGAAGTACACGAGAAAGGGAATACCATGAAGATCCATGTATTCTACCATTTGCCATGCACCTGGCCACAGATACTCGAGCCCAATGACACGCGCCAGTTGCTCAGAAGCATTCCCTCTAGAGTCTCTCTTACATCCTTCTAGAGAGCCGCCCGCATGCACTCTTCTTGAGAAGCCGGAGCTACTTGCAGGAGACGAGCATTACCGACCTCGAGGGCTCGCAGGCTTGAGCATAAAGTTTTGCCTTTCTGGCAGGTGATCTCCAACCTCCTTGTGCAACATAAAGCCCCAAAAGCAAACTACAGGCTAACTGTGACGAAGCCCAGATATGGGAGCTAATGAGTTGCTAAGTGAGGGTTCAGGATTCAAGGCTTCCTGTAGGGACATGCAAAGTTTTGGGATATACAAGCATGTTTGGAAATCATTTACGAGTGGATTTGCGGGGTCTCTCTGTGAGGCTTCGGTATGTTAAAGCGCATATCATGCCATGTTATGAATAGTTGGTGATGATTCAGTCCTAACCTTGCCACAACAGCCTCCTAATTGGAACCCCCAGATTCCCTCTGAATTCCTCTATAACACCGTAATGCCCAGATATCCCTTGGACTGGCCAGGGCCCCCTGTTTGAGAAGCACCTTGACTGAGGTTGCTCCGTTACTGGTATGTTTTGAGGTAGCTTCATGCAGACAGCCTTGGGCCTTATAGGGTCTATAGAACCTTAGGAAGAGACGGGTAGCGGATACTTCTGCTGGGGCTGTTGACGGTCTTCCGGGAAATTGCGGCCAAAGTGCTGCGGAGTCCCTCCGCCATCATGCGCAGCTCTTTTCAGGGTTCCCTTGAGTTTCTAAAGGTTTGATAGCAAACCTGCAGGTTCTCTTCCACATCAGCGGCTTTGCAACGCTGACCTTGCTCATCAACGGGACTTTTGCGCCGGTGGTGCTGCGGAAGCTGGGCATGATGGTCACCGTTGAGGAGCCGGCCCTAGGGTTAGGTGTTTAGGGGTTTGAATTTAGATATACAATGCTGGACGCAAAAAAGGTGTAGGGTTTGCAGGGTAGGGCTTGAGGGCTTGGAGTTCAAGGTTTAGGTGCAGCGTGCGCCCCCAGCACTGGATACGCGAAACCTTGCACCACTGCAAACTCCCAAAATTCTGGAGTTTCTAGTATGTGAATCAGGTAATTATGTTCCCTCGGGTTTGGGGTATCCGGATTCCATCTTGAAGGCACAGCAACAGACAATGTTGGTTCAGCCCAAAAATGGACAAGCCAGTTGCCACAAAGCGTTTTTGGAAGGAGCCTCTCTTTTCAGAAGGCATCTGAAGGGGGGGCTTCTGAACATGATGGGTCAATTCGAAGAGTATCTCCGCCATAAACTCTGACACGCTTGACAGGAGAAGGAGAAGATGCTGGACGAAGTGAGGAACGCGGTGGTGCAGAGGAGCAAGTCACAGATGCAGGAGGTGCCTTGGGGTAGGGTTTTGAGTTTAGGGCTTGGGGCTCGGGGATTTGAATTTGGTGATCCGCTCAAAGGCAGTTGAGGCGATTGACGCGTTCTATTCTGGAAATTGGCTTCTTCTGTCTTTTCCCGGGGGCTGGCCCGGGCTGGCGCTTCAACATTCAGACGGATGAACATTCACACAGTGCCACACGGCGGCGCAGCTACTGTACTGTAAATTGCTTGAGCGTGCTCGAATGAAGGATTACCGTCCAAGCACGGACGCAAGACTGCCTGAGGCATTGGCGCTACCGAAGTCCAGGATCTATTCATGCGCTCGTGTACTAAATTTTCATGGTGACCTGATACTAGCTTCGCACGGGGCTTCGCATTCCCCTGATGAGGGGTTTGGGCTACTTTAGGCAAATAACCCAGGTCTTGAATAACCTCATAAGTCCCTGTTACGGTTTTCGAACGATGCTTTTCACTGATGTTGTTTAAGCGAAATGAAGCAAAACATGGGGCATTCCATAATTTGGGGACCCCGATGTAGACCCCATTGTACCCCAACCTGAGTAGAGGGACTCCCCGCACCAGACTTCGATTTTGTAATAGACCCATATTTTTTCTGGTGAAGATGCCTTGCTGCAGGTCATGAACGAGGCGCCTGCGCCTGAGTCGGTCAGGTGAGTTGCTGCACCCCATAGGGGAAAACGTGTTCCTTATTGTACTGATGGCACATACTTGTGCTTCAAACCGCCCATTTTGACCCCCCTGACATCAGATGCAACACGGTACATTTGGCCTGAAAATACTTTTAACAGCTGCCCCCTTTCCGAAACATTGGTTACGAGCTGACAATACTCAGTAATCAAGTTGATACTACAATGCCATGCATGACTCTGAATTCTTTCTAGCTTCCTGATGATGGTATTCGAGCATATTGAAGCCGTGCAGGATTTGCGGTCTCTGTGCATGGTTTTCATCCTCACAACAGGCATCAAAGGCCCGCAGTTCAGCTTCAGCTACTTTACCGCAGTTTCTGTTTCGGAGTTTAGGGTAGGTAGTGCTGTAGCTGGACAATGTGGGGACCCTACTCTGGGTGCCATTATCCCGGGTGGTTGCGATTGGAGTGTGGGGATCACCTAAACACCAGCCCTTTGTAAGGTAGTTCCGCAAGCTGTCTATGGCACCCCAGGATCCAAAAAGTGCCATTCTACTTCCAGAGCTTTCCACACCCTTTGTTTTTGGAATATACCCAAGCCATAGTCAAGCTCCAAATGCAAGTAGCAAGGTTCTGCTTAATTCGGTGGTTTTGGAACCCTGGGCAATCTCTACATGCACAGAGCTGCCAGCCGCCAACCCTGCAAGTCAGCTGCTGTCTGTGTGGCTACGAGTGGGCTCAGGTCATCCAAGGAGTTGACAAAGGACAGTACCTTCTGGAGTTGGACTTAGTACGGGAGAGGAAAAATGGAAACTATCCTCAATCTTACAAACTTTTCAGACATCATGTTCTCGTTAGGGGTCTTTAGCTACTAAGGGTCCCTTAATGCCTGCGATGTCGTGAGAGGGCTAGATGGAGGGTTTACAGTGAAGTGGCCTTGGTTTGTGGATTTGGTCGTCCAATGGCAATCATGCTTAGGTAAAGTAGAACCGCACTACATATGTAGGATAGCCAGTCATGCTGTTCTGGATTACATGCCTATGTATTGATGGCGTGATGTGTTTGAGTCAAAGGGCCTGACGGTGCTGACGGTCGGAATGGTGCGTGGAAGGAAGATTTCGTTAGCTGGTTGCCAACCGGGACTGGAGGAATGCGTGTCTGGTGAGTGGTCGGGCTGTCGTAGGGCCCGAATTAAAGTAAACCTAATACCTACCCATACCTACCCCCTCCCTTCACATCCCTACCTACCCATCCCGGATCCCTGTGTACGGTAGCCCTTAGCTAAATAATCTGCTATGCCAGTCGTTTCCATTTTCCGGTTTTTTTTCGAAGCCCTAAAGCCAAAAGAGTAGCTTCTATTTTTGCTTCCATTCCTCGAGGAAGATTCTTTTGTGTTCGCATTTGCAGGAGGTGCCAGAGACATGGCTGAGGAAGATGGTGCCTTCGTTGACGGAGGCACCTGGGAAGAAAGATCCCGGCGGTTTAGGGTTCAGTGATTAAGGGCATCCAAGGGTTAGGGGCTATAACCCTAAAGATCCAGACTAGCCTAGAGCAAGATTTGTAGGGACATAGTCAATTTGCTCAGTGATTGGAGCACGAGGGATATGTTGCTACATCTGCTGCAGGGCCCATCTCTCTTCGAGATTTTTTCAAGTTCGCCAACCTTATCCCCAGTGTTAAGGTGCCCTGAGGTCTTGGCTGGAGAGTTGGGTCTTTGGCTTCAGGGAGCGCTGATCTGGAAATTTGTCAACAACGTGGGTCCTTTCAAGAGGACAATTCCAATTTGGAGCAGTCAGACTTGTCCCCACCTAGATCCTTCAAGGTCAGGACAGAAGGCGCGTGACTTAGCAAAAGCTCAATCCTTCACACAACTTCCCAAAGCCCCGTAACCCGAATCCTAGCGCCCTCCAAACTTCTTCCAGGATGTACTCCCGGTAGTTCCGCCGGTGCTTCGGATGGCAGAGTATTTTCTGCATGTGAGGGTGGGTGTTGGGCTTGGTGCTCAGGATTTAGGGTTAGGGGCCTAGGCAAATAGTGCTCATTAGGACTGAGAGCTTGAGATATTTTCCGAGAGAGCCATGGAATTGCTCATGCAAGTATACCGTATCTCCGAACTTCAAGTTGCATTCGGAGCCACAATGCCAGACCCTGAGTGCTTTCATGCATCTAGATCCCGTTTATTCGGGTAGTTGGACCCTTAGGGATAGCTGCCGAGGCTTTTGGTGCGCAAGCTTGCGGGGGTGAGTCTCCTTTGTGCCTGCGGGGCTAGGGAGCTACTGCCATGAGTTACACAGGATGCTGTGCAATTCTGATTGGCATTTACATCTGAAGATGACATTCCGCAACGCCAGCAACATCAGCACGCTGAACGCCCATCACAAACTCCACATCGTCAAGCAGGACTTGTGCATCAACAGCATGTTTTCCAATTCTGTTGTACATACACAATGCATCCATTGAGTAGGCTTGCTTTGGCACCTGAGATTCTACCAGGATTCATGCCAAGGATGATGCGGTAGAGCAGCAGTGTACGAGCCATGTGCCCAGTGTAGGGTGCCTCCCAGAGCCCCCTTCTCGGCAATTGGGGGGGTCAGGGGAGAAGGCCGTCTTGTTCGCCACGGCGTATCTGCAGGGCTACTAAGCTTGGCGTGGCCATTTGAACCTTTCAGATGCATGAGCATAACCCTAAGGGTCCAAGGACCCCAAAAATAGGGGTTTAGGGCCCAAACACCATAAATATTATAGTATTTGGGCTCTAAAACCCTCGTATTTGGGTCCTTGGACCCTTAGGGTAATAGCATTGCTGATTCGACTCCCCCGGGTTCTTAGCATCGAAGAGGAGTTGTTCGTAGTATACATATATGGGTGGTTTTCAAAACTATGGTCCCTTTTTTTGGGTNNTAGGGGCCGTATTATAATGGGGATCCAAAAAGGGCCCATAGTTTTGACAACCGCCCATATAATGATCTTCTTGGGGTTGCCTACGAGATTACGACTATTTGCAAAACAGCAACAACAGCTTTATTGAACTTCTTCAGAGTACTGAGCCAGTAGTAGTAACCTGACCCATTTCCACAGCCAAGGAGCCGGAAATCAATCCGACAAGTCCTCAGCACACCTTGCAATGCGGTCGGTATTGACTTGTCGCGGGATTCTCATAGGGATGTTTCAAGGGTTCTACGTAGGAATTGGCCACCTCGCGGCTTATGCTGGATGCTAGAAACGGTTTCGGCAGGATTTGCCTTTCAGTTCCTCAAGGCAGATGTGCGCACAACGTAAATTCAGGAATCCCCAAACGACCTTCAGTAACAGCTGTATCAGCATTTCCAAGCCAGCGGTCCAGGGCCAGTCTTGGGGTCAACCTTACAAAATCCAACAGCGTGTGGGAAGCCTGATTCCCTGGACTCCGAAGCTGATCTTCGAGACCCTCACATAGGGAACCCAGATCCCCTAAAGGGCTGTGCAACATCCGCATGTCAGAGTTGATGCTTTCGGGCTGATACTAATGTGCTTGTGGCGGGGAGGTCCCATTTTGCATTCCCAATAGACAGGCTAGGTAGGGAGAACGATAGTCATGACCCGGTAATATCGTATAGCCATTTACCGTTACTTCAGAGAACACTAGCGTGTCGTCCTATACCTATAAATAGTAGGCGAAACTTTTTGTGGGTAAAGTGGACCTTTCGCTGCTGAAGGGCAGCCTGGACATTTAGGGTCGAGGATCCGTTTTGGGCGCCCTCCGAGTTTAACTTAAGCCGAATTGCCTCATGCTGTTTGCTTCAACCAGATCCCACAATTTCCAACAAAGAGGCTTTGGTGTCATCGTCTCGATAGCAGCCCAGCAGACTGATTTTTTGGGTACATAGCACCACCACAGAATTTGTGCCTTTTGCCCCACGCGATTCAGGGGCATGCGGGTACGTGGGACAGAACCCTAGATCCCAAGCACATGGTTCTAACTATTTTGCTTTTTGTGCCCAGAGATGCAGGAGAGGTGCCGGGCACAACGACCGAGTGACAAGCACAGCCATGCATGCACAGTCTTGTTTCCATCGAGGTACCAAGAAGATATGTCAAGCGAGCTTGTTTAAGAACATCGCAGCGTGCAACCCAACAGACAGCCTCAAAGGACTATCCTGAATCAGTTGCGCCAAGCTCTACTGCGCACGACCCGAAGAGCCCAACCTGCATTCTTGCAGAGGGTCTGGGTATGCTTTTCAGGTATTGGCAGAAAATGGGGTCCGGCTCAAAGGGTTCTCTTTGAGGGGGGTCCCGATAGTAAGGATAACAGGATTGTTGGGCCCCCCCTGTTTTTCAAATTGTTGGTGTGGAATTCCCGATTCAGTACTTGTTTGCTGATCAGGGTAACGTTTTCAGCTACGCTTCAATCTGCTGCTTGAGCGATATTTGGGCTTTTGGGTTATTCTGAAACTAGATTATAATATTAGGGATGTATAGGACTGTTATAATCAGGGGTATGGAAAATGTAAAAGAACATGGAAACTGCTATATACTGGGGTTTATATTAATCGCAAAATATTCGACCATTGTTGGTTACCACGTTGTAAAAGTGCGGCATCTAGTATATTTTGGTCTTCTGAAGTGAGACCTGTTGGAGAATCAATCCTCATACCCATGGAAATGCCAATGAATTCCAAAAACGGATGAATCCAAGATGTCAAGCCCTCACGTGTGCAGCCTTAACCTTATCCGGGCAATAAGACAGCCCAATAAAGATAAACATTGACATCTGAAAAAAGCTTAGATACTGGACAGCTATTCAACTATTCACCACCAATCTTTTGTTTTTAGTTTGTGAGGAGTTGCCAGGTTTGCTTTTGAACGTCCAGCGCGCGTGTTGTTTGCAGGAGCACTGGGTTGCATCTTCAACAACCAGTCCATTCTGCTGAAACAGCATGCTTACACAAACAGACGCGCTAGCAGTCGTATGCTTTAAGGGGCATGTATGTCATTGTGACGTTGCATTATGACCGGCCTGAGATGATTCAGCTTCAAGGAACTCCTTATAAGGATCCTGAAAAGTCAACTTATAATCTTGTGTATCCTTACAATCCTCCTTAGCGTTCCAAAGCAGTCTGCCATCTAGCTTAGCTGCTATACTGTGCCAAGGCATCTACAAAAAGATGTTCGAGCATGGGGCCGTAAGTCGCACCTCCCCGGAAGCCATCATCCTACTGGCCTCTTTGGACGAGGCCCGGGTCATAGTTTAGGGATCTAGGTAGGTTAAGGGGTTGGGGATTTAGGTCTACAGGTTTGAGGATTTAGGATTCAGGCTTTGGGATGTACTGGGTTCGGGGTTTGGGGATAAGACGCCCGAATGCAGGGATTAGGCGCATGGTTACGGCCACGTTACATCAGATTTCAACTCGGGTGGCGCCCACATCACAACTAAAGGGGGGAACTCGCAATCAGAACCGCCAGGGGGCAGCTGTAGTCAGGAGATGTCATTCTCAATAGGAGCAAGCGCTCAGAAGTTCCGAGCAAAAGTTTTTGTGTTGGGCACGTCCAGAAGTTTTAGTGCTTGGGGACCACAAAACTACGTAAGCTTTGGGATGTAGGGATTTGTGGTTCAGGGTTTGGAGGTTAGATTCTGAGCACAGCCTTTATGTAGGGGTTGCGGTTTCCAGGATTCTGGTTAATCAGTTGTGCTTATCCAACCAAGCCCAGATGCAAAACCCTATAAGCCCCAGACCCTATACAAACACCACGGTTCCAGAAACACTCCAAACTCTCAACAGGCCGAAAGTAAGTAGGCGAACTCCCGCAAGAAGGGCTCTGCAATAGTGCCTGTGAGAGGTGCGCAACTTCAAGACTTGAACTAGTCCTGTTCGGGGGGTCCAAAAGATCCATTCCTGGTATCGAGTGCGCATGTTGGATTAGGGAAGTCGTGTTTCAATACCAGGGAGAAGCGATTGCTTCTTGCTAATAATACATGCAAGTCCTACTCGCCACAAGGCCTGCGTGGACACGGAGGATGGCCTGCAGGAATGGGCCCTTTGCTGATGCACAGAGCCTCCGGGTTCAGGTTCTGGGTTCTCGGAAAAAAGGGCCCGATTCCTCCAGGTGCAGGTATTTGACTATGCGCATCTGCTATAGAATATGGAATGCATGCGGAAATAACCCATCGGCATGCGTAAGGTCTTAAGTCCCAGAAGTACGATGATGGCATCAACGCCACATGCTCGGACCATCTATAAGTTGCGTATGCGTAATGTCGTACAGTCCTGGCATACCCGGCTAATTACCAGGGAACCTGACTCTGGGCTCTCGAAGCAACGCACACTTGCATTCTTTGTCATTTGCGTGCCACAGCTAGCTTATAGTGAGGGCAGCGGAACCTCGCAAACCTGCCCGAACCAGGTAGTTTTTATAGGCTTCAGGGCCTGGAGTACGTCTTATGCAAGACATACAGTGCCCCATCAAAGGTTTCAAGCAGCTCAGGATACCGTCCACGCCACAGCAGGCACATGTCTCCCAACTGACACCTTGTCTACAGGCAAGCTTAGTGCAGAAAAGAGAGGCTAAGCCTGATAGCAGTTACGAGAGATTTGCAAGCCAACGCAGTCAAATTCAGGATACTTTGGGTTTTGGGAAGATTTTGGAGCTCCACGCAACCTCACAATGCAGCAAAGATGCCTTTGGCTGCCCAGCATCCCCGAAGTACTGATTCCCTGGCATAATCCAGAAATCTTGTACAACCATACTCTACTCCCTGGAAAAGCCATTCAGAAACCTGCTAGTTCAAAAACCGTAAGCCCCAAACCCTGAAACATTCCAGCATCCGTAGGCATGAACCTGTAAAACCCGAGGCCCTCTGCTGTCCCTAGAAACCACAGCCCTGAACCCGAAAACAAGATTCCTTCGTGAGACACCTACAGACCTTAATGCCCCCAAAATCCCAAATCCGGAGCCCTTAACCCCTGAAGCCGTCAATCCCAGAGCCCTCAACCCCAAATCCTCAAACCCTTCAAACCTCAAATCCTACATTCTGAAACATCAAAAAGCACCCGAAACTCCAAGCCTGGCCTCAACTAGACCTTACATGCCTTACAATCCGAGACCCAGGCCCTCCTCGCCGACATGCTTAAGCTAACTGCTGAGCAAGCGCAAGCGGCCAATGCTCGCAACTGGGTTGGACTTAACCTAAGGGTCCAAGTACCTAACTAGGATGTACTACAGCCCGAAGTAGGTAGTTATATCAGAACCATTTGTGCCTCAATTCAACATGTCAGAAGATGGCAGCTTGACATTCACATACAGATGAAGTGCTGGCCCTGTTACGTCCTCAACGCAGCCATCCTGAATAAATCGGTCCTTTTGGCACCAGTGCCTTGTCCTGCCTGCAACATTGGGTGTGCAGAAGACCCCGAGGCTGACCTGTTCTTGGTCTCACCAGGGCTTCCAACAAATCTGTATCAGGACCCGCAGAGACGACAGATTCTCAACATGATCCCCATTTGCCCTCGAAGAAAGGTCTCACGACTTCCCGTGGAAAAGCTGTATGTCGTAGGGCCCTCCATAGAGATCGGGCAAGATTGCCTTCGAACTGAGGCCAGGGTCTTTCCTTCTCTTTCAAGAGCTTGGCGGGACGTCCTGATCTTGAAGAAAGATGCTGGGCTCCAACAATCTCTAGAAGGTGCGCGGGGAGCCCAATACCCCCTCATCAAGGAGCATACCTAGATCATTTGAGGGGTCGTATATCATGTACCGTATGTTCCCCAATCAAGGCTTAATGGGCCCCCTGCGTTCAGGGAATAGAACAACGAAATCTAGTCTCAATTTTCAACATTCAAAACTGTTTGGTGCCTTGGCTTGAAGCTTCCACTGAGACGGTTGACAACATCGCCTTGGAGATCGGCTTGTCAGGCATAGTGTCCACAATGTACAGTAAGATGTTATCCCTTGTCCGTAGTATAGCATGGAGAAAGCAACACCCCCCATAGTGTAACCACCAAAAAACATTGCTCAGGGCTACTAGGGAGGTCAGGTTCCTTCCGTTACCTGTGCCAAGTTACTCGTGCGTAAGCGAGAGTGGTTGATTGGGTCCCCACAATATTACCTGTACCATACCCTATAATCAAGATGATCGTGCTGATGTTTACGCCCCCACTTAAGAATCGGCAAGCCAAAGTCTCTCAGCGTGAACCTTTACCCCAAGTCCTTTTCCTGATTCTTCTGAACATGGGCACTGCCCAATGTTTCCAGACCAGGTGCAGAAACACCAAACAGGCGAGGGTGTTGAGTCATTTCGCACATAATGAAGGTCAGGCAGATCGAGGGGTGTAGTCTGCAGGAAGGGCCTTCGCTATCCCTATAGACTCCAGAACTAGGATGCGTTTGCGCCATCCTCCTTTTCATCAATGCCCACGAGCAAGCTATGGGCAACTCGGCATTGACTTGTCCCAGTGCTCTCGGGTTCCAGGGTGGCTAGAGTTGCCCAAACCAACATGGAGCCCCGTTCTGAGAATCCATGGGGGTATACAGGCTTTCCACAAGTGTATGTGCAGGGATGTGGCCTGTGCGAACTGGCATACAAGCCCCTTTGAGAAAATACCGCATATATGGAGTGTGACGGGTATAGTAGTTATATAAGTTTATTCCTTCAGACTTGTTAACGCGGAGCTCCCATGTAGCCCTTTTGAAAGGACAACAATCTACGTAGGCCCCCTTTGGGGTGTTCATGTTGCTGCGGGAATTATTTACAATCCCGAAGCTTTGTAACCATTGCCCGAATAGTTTGGACCACTGTGGACAGCCCTGAGATGGCAGAGTTGGAGAGCAAGAAGGCTAATCACAGCACAGAATACAGTCCTGTGTTCATGCAGGACATGGAAGACGTCTTTCTGGGCTAGGCTTTTGAAGAGCCTTTGACTCTTGTCAGATGACCGATGGCTAAACCCTCGGCCCATCATAAAGCAAATGATGCCTGCAGTCTCCGCCTGCACGATCGTTTTGGGAGAACATGAATGGCTTTTGGTGCCCAGCGCTTTCACATTTGCCTACTTGTTATTCTGGAACCAATCAAACGTACCATGGCCAAGTTGGCACCGGGTCTCCTACGTAGGCTGTCCCGCACCAAGGTGAGGTGCAGAAGTGGTTTGGCGCAGATATGCACCGTGTCGGCAACAAAGTCTACATGGAGCCCACAGATCTTGTTTTTTCGTTTTGAGCAACCACCTACAGAAGCAGCTGGCACAGGGACCAATTATTGTAAGATTTAAAAAGAGCCTACAGTTGTTGCCAGGAGGAGTTTCCGTGCCGGCTGTCTTCCTTAGGGAAAAGGTGTCTCATGAAGTATAAGGAGCCCTTCTAGAAGTCTGATGGACAGAATGCTGGGAGAAGCAGAGAAAAAGTTCTGCATAACGGGCCACCGCAGATTTGATTGAGCCAAAGGCTCTTGAAGCTCATTTCAGGAACGTGAAGGGACAGACAGAAGCAGTTCGGCAAGCTGCCTTCGAAGCCTCGGGATGTCAGAGCTCACTCGTGCGCCTGCGATTCCCTACCTACTGATGGTAAATGCCGCAGGTGGACGCGAGCTCTGCAAAACCCGTAGGTGACCCCTAAGAAAGGCACTCACAGTCTTGGGAAAGCCTGCTGCAAGAAGAACGCTTACGCAGCCCTGTACATGATGTCTGCATTGCCGTCATTGTGATAATGCAGTCCTCGTAATCGCACCCAAACGCTCACAATAGATGCTACCAAATACCTAGCGGCGCGACGTTGGGGCAAGGACAGCCTGAGTTGAAAGAACAGACTACACATCTCAATATGCCTCTTCTTCACTTCTTTGTCATACTAGTATGCATAGTCTGTATGGTAATTTGCGGTCCCCTACACCGGCCGAAGCTTGTTTAGGGCTTCGAAATACTCATCTCCTCAAATAATTGGCCCTAAACTACCCTAAACACCGTAAAGACCAACCAAGACACGGATCCTTCTCCATGCTCCCAAAATCTAATATGGATGGAGAAATGCTTCAAAGCCGTCTTCAAATACTCCCCTTTCTCCATTCCACTACTAATGGTACGATTTTCTTCCTAAGCCAAGAGGGATTAAGAGCTGTTCAGAAGCGCCCCGGATCCTACTAGGTGATGGTAGAGGATAGACTCCAATGTCGAACGATTTTAGTAAAGATCCCGCGCATTTACCTACAGTATACATGTATGTATATGAGGGAATCTTGACTTAGAATTACAACCTTAGATAGTATCCTTTAGACGTTCTACAACACATAATACGGAATGAATTCTACCCCAATAAGGCACTGACCTAGGTCTGCTGACTCTCCAGAAGAGATCGTTCCGTGGAAAAAATGGGTGCGGGTTAAATACTACCCCCCAAGGAAATTTAGGGAACACTTGGGAGCCCCAATGTCCCTTAATGGGGGAATTTGCCTTTGACCATAGCGCGGTTCCCATGTTGCTCCAGGGTATATACAGCTTATCAAGGAAGGGTCTTGAAACGAACCCTGCAGGTTTAGGGGGTAGAGTCTCGTGGCCTAGGACTTGGAGTTGCAGGGTTTAGGGCTTCTTGCCTGTACCTGAGGTTGAGGCTTCAAAGTTTAGGATTTGGCACTGATGCTTTCTAGAGTCCCGCTACTGGTCTCTGCTGCAATTCCTAGGACATTGGGCACTTCAGTTGGTGCAGGATTTCTTCCATCAATTTCATCAGCAGCACTCCATCGCTTGCCTCAAGAAATTCCCAGGTAGATACCGATTCCCAGTTCAGGCTTCTGACCTTAACAGTGGCATCCCTCCCTTCGATGAACATGGAGTTGCTTGGAATCCCTATATTTTCGTAGCGGTGGCCCGATATGCTTGCACAAGTGTCGAAAGGGTGAGGAAATTTCAAGTTATACCTATAGATACCTATAGGCAATATCCTTTAGTCTCTGGTAGTATACGGATGAGAATAAGGTTTCCTACATAATATGTCTACCAAGACTCAGGGAAACATGTTTCGCTTCGAAAAGCCCGCAGCCCGGCGAGCCGTTAGACTAGGATCCTACAAGCGGTGCTCATGTGAACTTATGCCTTCTAAGCCTAAAAACAGAATCCACACGATTCCGGGCAAATATGGAGTGACCTCATCCGGGATTATGGTGATTTGACCAAAGAATCTCTCCCTCCAGATACGTGCATCCTGCACAATCCCAGTTTCCATTTCATGTTGCGTTAGGTTTCTGTTTGATTCTCCATGATTCGAGTATTGAGGCTTTGCAGAAGGAGAATAGCGGCGCAATCCAGGATTCGGCTGCTACTGCTGCCCGGGGCTAGGGTTCATCAGTGTTTCAAGGAGTCTCTGGTTTGAGGCCTAGGGTTCAGGTTTTCGGTTTTGGGGTTCAGGGCTTTACGCTTTTAGGGTGATTATGGTCTTCAGGGATTTGGTTATTTGGGTTCGGGCTGGGATTGGTGATGCATGTTTCGGGGTGAATCAACTGCATCCCCTTTTTTTCCAGGGGCCCATCAGATTTCAGCAAGCGCCGCTTGAATGGTGCCCGGGCGTAAACACAGTCTGACACGAACCGTCCAACCTGGCTTTGCCCAATGTCAGCCGTGAATTCAGTAAAGTGAATCAGCAGGTAGCATATCCCTAAACCCTAACCCTGAATAGTAGCTTCCATTTCCTTTTCCATTCTCCCTATATAATCCCAATATATTACGTCCGAACGCCAGCAAGCGGAGGAAGCCAGAGACGTCTTGTCCAAGTTCCCACAGGAGTTGCCTGGCAGCAGGGCCTTAAAATTCACAGAGCTACATGATGGTTTTGGGAAATTTGGTGCCCCTTTTTGCACATTCTGGAAGCTCCTCGAGCTTTTCTGTCTCGTCACTGCGAGGTCTGCTTCTCCTTCTACCACTTCTTATGTTCTTCATGGTTTTGCTGGTATTCTTGCCCTTACCCATTCCTATGATGGCCGTAATGAGTAATTAGCGTAACTTGAGAAATAGTACTGCAACTAGGCTGTATCGTCTGTTACAGGTTTCATTGTGATGGGGATGGGGATGGCAATGCTAAATCCTTTTCATGAATAATGAGGACGATGCAAAGATTGATGGATATTGCACAGCTGGCTTCTAGAGGAAATGCTTGACAGCCACTTGTTGACATTTGAGCCATACGAACATCAATAACCTTCTGAGAAAGACGAGAATTGAACGCTTTCGTGTTGCCATCTCTTTACAGATAACATTCTCGGCTCGTGAAGCTGGCATCTCAAGCTCATGCCGTGCATGCCGCTTGGCTTTTCGGCTTCAAGTTAGCGTGCCGGCAGAGATGAGCACCACAGTTTGCACGCAAAGCACCGCCATCACAGCTCCAGAACTTCAAGCTGACCTGTGTAGGGCTCTGGGACCTACGTCTCGGCAGCATAGAGTGCATTTTGAACACAATAGCCGTGCACGCCGGCAGCTCCGCCACTGAGCTTCACCAAGACTTCGGGAGGTTACTGTTTCAACAGTTTCTGATGAGCCCCTTTCTGGCAAGGATCAGGGTAACAAGGCGGGAACGCTATCTTCAGAAATGCGGCGTTGTTAAGCGAAAAGTTCCTCTGCAGCAGATGATGCGGCTTAACAAATGATTGTGCCTTAGCGGATATTTGGTCCGTGTGAGGGGGCCTATTGGTTGCTTACGCTGCTGGCAAGGAGAGAGTTGCCTGTTGCCGAGCTTCACTAGCTCAAGCTGGAAATTAGCAAGAGCATACGAGCCATGCCATCTGCTATGCCCGAGAAGTAAGGTCTGTTGCCGATAGCACTCGCGATTTTAACGCTGTACCTGGAGGAATTGCTGGAATGGTTCTGCAGGCAAGTATTGTCAAGCTGCTGAGTACTGTCAAGCTACCAGCGGGCTGCTTCAAGGTCAAGCAGCCGGGTCATGATCACCCAGGAAAGGGACCCAGCAGTTTGAGGAAAAATAGTCCTAAGCATCCGTGTAAAGCGCTACTTACCCCTTCTAGTTTGTGAAATCCTAAGATTCCCGTACAACATTGTTGTGCACTTCCTTAGCCATTAAACCCCTCGACTGTTACATCCCAAGTCTTAAGCCGCAAGACCCTACACTTTTCTAGAAACCGGCCAAGGACCATGGCAAAGGGCGGGTTCATCCTCAAGTGGCTCGTGGTAGCCATCTTCGGAAGGAGTGGGCCACCTACTTTCAGGGACCCTGCTGGAGTTTCAGCTTACGAACTATGGTTAGGGTTCAGTATTCAGGGATTGTGAACCCCGCCTGTACAGGGCAAACCTGTATGGGGACGTTGCAGAAATATAACGTTGCACATCAACCCAGATCCCTCTAAATTTCCCTGTGCCTGCCTATTTGAGCTTCCATGTTTATTCGTTTACACCTACACGGAATGCCACATGTAGCAGGAGTACATATCCAATTTGGGGATTTGTATGGGAAGGACGGCAAGGTTCTCACAGGTGCTAGGCTTACGGAAGCACCGGGAGGAACGTTGGTGTCTCAAGTGGAAAGATCGAATAATACCTCTCCTGGGGACGTTACCATAAGATAGATGATATATTCTTTGACTAAGGGATACTGGCATCGTTGGATACCATTTTCAGCTTCTATCAGACACACCCAAGTAGGAACATAAGATACCGTAAGATTATATAAGATTAAGATTGCCAGGAGTATGCGAAGAATACGGAACCAGCTATGGTTAACGATCGTAAGGACGCTAGACTAGAGTTTTTGTAGAGCAGCTGCCGAGACTGAAGCTGTTCATTTTCACTTGGAGTTTAGGAAAGCATTCGGCGCTTTTGGAGGGAGTGTGAGGGGTCTATATGGCGTCCCTTTTGAGGGGAACCTCCGATTTACGAGTTTTGTTTAACAGCATGCGGACTTGACCCGTTTAGGGTTAGCTTCGATTGTGCCGGCAGCATGCCCAGCCCGTGCCTCGAATATAGTTGCCCGACCCCTAGTAGACTACAGTGCCGATCGGCGAAGGCATCTGTTCAATCATTTTCCCTTATCACCTCGGATATCGATCCACGACTACGCATACCGTTCACGGTCTCGACTCTTTTGGTCCCTTTTTGGTTCAATGGAGGCTCACAACCTCACTTGTCACCATAGATGACCTTTGTGACTCTACATGGGAGTTTTTTCACAAAGTACTCCCTTTACCACCCTTGAGCGGGAGCCCCCGCAGTTCTCTTTATATGTTCTCTACAAAAGTGTCCTTTGGGTTCCCCGTTCTGAGAAAGTACGTGTATTTGCGTGTGGGTATCTTAAGAGGACCCTTTACACGGCTTTCGTCAGCCCCCGGCCGCAAGTCAGCACACCCCGCGAGGCGGGCCACGGTAGGAAAGCGGTCATCTAATGGCTAGGCTCCGCAGCTAGACCTTTCAATGTGGTACTGCTAGGTGACCTGGCAAATTTAGTCACAAGAACTAACTCTACCACAAGACGGCACAAAACCAAGGTATAACTTGCCTGTGCCCTAATTACTGTCAACTTCTGACTATGGAATGCTTTTGTTCAGTTTAATTGATCATGGGGGAAGGTTAGTACTCATGCAGCATATGCAGATAACATGCTGAGTCTAGATCCTTCAAAAATGAGGCTTTGAATGGGTTCGAGGGGAATGAGGCTGTGGGGTATGGCTTAGGCCAAATAAAACATGGAGAGGTGCACCTCCGGGACTATAAAGGAAGTATTGCGGAGGTTATGTGCGACTAAGATTGTGGGGCAAGGTCAGGGATTGCGGGTGACTAGATGGTAGTTTCTTATTGAGGGGGTGGCCTCCTTGTATTCCTCATATATGCCTTGGGCTTCTAAGGGTTTCTATTTCACGAAACTCAGCTAGATTCGAGGATGTCTCCTACTCTTGGGTCTGAATCTGGGACCTGGGTAAGAACGACTCCGGTTTGTATGTGTTGGAGGGACAGGCACCCCGACAATGTTTCGGGATTCAAGGACCCTCTTTTGAATATGCCAGGCGCCCCAAATTGTTCGTCCGTGGGTGGTATTTGGTCCCCAATCTCGATGAAAACGCGGAGCTGGACCCTTGTTGGGAGCGTCAGGGGGAGGGTCACAAGTATGCTTACAAAGACTTGCGAAGTCCCCCGACCCTCCAAGGTACGTTGGGGACTGTTTGTTTTAAGGCAGAGGCAGCGACTTGATCCTGCAAGTCGCATAACCCGGTGTGGTGCGGTGAGGCTTGTGTTTAGGGTATGTGGTTTAGAGCTTTTGGCTCTTAATGATTTATTCCGCCGTCCTCAAGGCTGCTGTGTTTTGAGAACCCTGTGCAGATGGACTTGTAGCCGAGAGCTTGCAAGCTTAAGCTCTTAACACCAACAAAAGGCCTCCCCGACCTAGACCCTCCATGACTAGCTTACAACCCCGATCTAAGGCCCGGTTGTATCTACAGTGCCAACACTTTGTCTCAAGAATTGGCAGCAACCGCTTTCCCAAGTTTCTTCCTCCTACAGTGGCCCAAGCAGTGGGGCACACATATACCATTCCATTAGGGCCTAGTACTGTGGTTGTTAATGGTGGGACTGGGAAGCCAAAAGCCCCTGAACCCTTTAAGATCTTGGTTGTTAGGCTTTGCTTGCTTGGGAGTCAAGATACACAGAATTCTCAGAGCTTCTGAATCCACAGTGGGGAGCTCCCCCCTTAGAATCCCCTAATACTCATATACAACTCGTGTCTCTTGGGATACCTGAATTTTCTGAACCCCTCAGCCCTTAACCCCAGATATCTATGAAGAGATAACCCTCCTGAAACGGAATAAGCTTTTTTTGCCTCTCTGTCACCCCCTCTAAAGAGGCATTGAAGACCCCTGGAGGTGGGCCGGGCGGCAGAGAATGAAGGCCGGAACACCTTCAAGACCCCATTGTCCACTGATGACCGTCAACTGCTACAAGAGCCGCTGGGTCTGCTCGTTAGCTGTAAGATAGGGTGTATTGTTCTGGGGTTGCTTCAGGGGGCGAGGGAGGGAATAATGCCACAGCTAAAGAGTTTTTACATAAAGGTTGTAGACCCCGCCCCCACACACAAAGAATATTCTTCCTGCCCCTTTGTAGAGCGGTGCTATATGGGGATTTACCAGAACTGAACAGGGATACGAGGTTGGTGTCTATTCGGGGACCTGCGGGATTTACTAGGGTGTCTATTGTGCCAGACCCTTTTGGATCTTAGGGCTGCGGCTTTGGGGTTTAGCATCTACAGGGCCTAGGGTTTGAGTTTCAGTCTTCAGGCTCAGGCTTGATCTTTGACATCCTTTGAATCATTAACTCAACTAGAAGAAGACATGGGAACATGCATAGAGACGGGTTATGTAGGGGTTGAGTGTTAGGTGTAGTTTTTGGCTCAAACCTCCTGACCCCTTCGGAATCCCGGCATCCGAAGACACATCTTCGCTGACCATCAGGCAAAGTCCTGGTTCGACACTCCAAAATGCAACCCACCTCCCCCAATCTTGAGTTATCACCCTAGCCTGAAAAAGGCAACACTTTTGTCTGCACTACTTAATCGGAGGTGGGTTTTATGCCCAGGAAAGGCTGGCCTGTTCCACCTCTCTGAAAAGTGGGTGCTACTGTTTTCTTGTTTGCGTTGGCAAGCATAAGCACACCGGCCTCATTCAAATCCTGGACACCTAATGGCGACGTGAACACCTTGAGTTTCGGGGGCATTTTCCGGACCTCCAATCTCTCTCAGGCGCATTGAGCTTTCTACTGGCTTCTGCTCCCCTAAATGGCACCCACGGCACGGGAGGCTGGTGGCCCAGCTATCACATGTTGGGGACACCGAGGCATGTGGCTTGAGAGTGCAGACCCCTCCCCCCCTCGGCCTCTGTGGCGACGCTTAGGTTGGATCAGGAGAAACCACGGCAGCGGTGACGAAAACATTTTTGCCTGGCTTGCGAAGGTGCGACAACAGATATGGCATGTGAGACATAATAGTACGTGCCAGCAAGAGCCTGAGTGAGGCGTTTACAGAAACCCGAAAAAGGCCTCGGTTGGCGGAGGTACTGGTGTTGCAAAGACCATATGTAAGGAGAGGTTGCTCGGCGTCTCGTCTCGTGCTTGCCGGCCACGTTCCGGGTGGTCGTCATTGATGATGATCTCCTTAATGTCTCACACTTTGTGTTTGTCTCTGATCTGGTTCTGACATCCCTCCATCTTACTACCGTGGTTGTTGCCAGAAGGAAGCTCTCAATCTTCCGGGCTACTTCAATGCCCTGACCCCTTGTCGCTGGATTTCGTCACGTCATTGCGCGCTTGTCCGTCACCACTCGGCCCAATCGCCCGCCTTCTGCCGCTCAATTTTAACGTCCGTGCCCCGTGAGGGAGCGTTTGCAGTTATTTTTGTAGGCCTCAAGCCACTGCCCAGGGACTTCACGTGGGCGCCTGTGGAGGGTTCTAATATGAGACCCTCTTTGATCTTGGGCCCTGCCCTGACAATAGGGGCTCACAGAAAAATGAGGTCCCTCAACAAGGGCCCCTCAGTCTCCCGCGGTCCTGAGATTGGTTGAAAGCGGACGGGCTCGGTTCCTCAAGGACCCCAAGCCGAAACGCATTATTAACGAGGATGTCTTAAGTTGGACAGGGTGCAACATCATGGACTTACTAAGTTGAGGTGAGTGATCTTTACGCAGATCTGGGGCTTAGGCATTCTGTAGCATGCAGCTTGTTAGAAGGACTTCATCCCATCTGAGTTAGCCTGTAGGACCGTCCGCGGTTTGTGCCGTTCTTCTGCTCCAAAAGAATACATGTACCCCGAACCCGAAACCACACACAGTGCAAGGCCTGCCAAGGTTTAGCAAGGGTTCGGGTGCTCGGGTTGACCGGACTGGGCAATTTATACCAAATGCTGCGGGAATCTCCGGCAGGCTGGTAATTCCAGTCCCAGTAAGAAGGACCCTACAAGAGTCATGTGATAGCCACAGAGTCCCTGTTTTGCACACGTAGGAGGAGCTGGTTAGAACACCCCAAATATGATTTTGATTGACGGCGCTTGTAGGTGGGAAGGCATCCATGGTTTGATCCTTGAGTCTAGTACGAGGGCCTTATTGAGGACTTGATGTGAGAAAGCAGTACAATTCTCCAGAGGCGGACGCGAAAAGCGAGGAACCCACCGAAATCATCTAATACCCTAAAGGTCTCAGCCCTCAAGCCGTTGAACCATAAACGCTGAAACCATCCAAACCCACAAAGCCCTCAGCCCCAGTTGGATGGCTCCACCGGACCAGTTGATGGAGTTGTCTGAGGATGGCATGATTTTGCGGGAGAAGTACCCAGGTGCTGTTTCGAATCCATTTTGTAGCAGGGTCGAGGGCATCGTGGATTTAGCTGAATTACGGGCTTTGGGGGGCTCGGGGTTCTGGGGGTTGGGGTTTGAAGTTGATCAAGGGTCCTTTGCAATTTCTGCCCTTCTGCCCATCAGCAGGCCTACTTCGTTTGTGGTCCTATCAAGTTGGAGCACTGCTAACCCAAGGGGGTTAGTTGTTCTCATGTTCGCCAGGCCAGCATTGCTCTTTAGCATTAAGAGCTGCATGGGGCTTGTGGCTGTTTGAACACAGCTACAAGCGGTCCCAAAGCAATTCTTGAACCTTCACTTCCAGTGTGCTGCAGGATCAGAGGTAAAGCGCGGAAAGTTTCCTAAGCCTTGGAGCCCCTTAGCCCCAGAAGGTCTACCGGATTGAGAACATATGACTTCGGCAGGAGGAGCCCCAGGAAAAGCAAGTTGGATAATTCGGCAGGCATGCCTAGATCTTGCTTGAAGGCACACGGGTAGACAGAATAAGTTTTGCAGATACGCAGGATGAGCATACTTACAAAAAGGTGTAACTTTTTGAGATTGTTCTAACATGCTTAGCAAAGGACAGCAGACTGTCTGAAGATGGTTTCTGGTTCAAGGTTTAGGGTCAGCATTTCTAGAGCATGGGGCTGGCGCCAAGAAAGTTAGGAGGGAGGGATGGCTCCTGTATGCTCTTGATGTTTGTAAATACACAAGGCCCTTGCTCCTACGAACCTCCTAGTAGAAGAGGCTGTTTTGGGATCCACCGGTTTCCTGCAAGCTAATGTCCTTTGTATCCTCCCTGGCTACGGCTAGTGGATAACCATGATTTTTTGTTGGTAGTTTAAACCCAAGAAATGCGGAACGGTTGTCCATGGGAAAGCCCCAGACATTGGACAGCTGAGTTATCCAGTGCCTTACTCTATATAGAGCCCCTAGGAAGTCCTTACCATTGACCTCAGAAGTGGCTAACATGATGACCCTCGAGCAATGACCCCAAAAGGCCATTATTACACATACTTTCGGGTTCAGGCAAAGTCTGTTCCAAGTATCTTCTTGTGAAGGTGGACGATCTGCCACCTCTGTGTTCTGGGCCATTGCGCCTCGGTGTTGCTTTTTGGACAGGGTCCAAGAATTAGGATCTTGGTGCTTGATAGGGACTATATCGTATTTTGAGGTAGGAAAGGGGGAGCGCGGGACAACTTTTTTGAAGCCCTGTTCTCCGACATTGTGGCCTCCTGGTGCTAACTCAGGGGAGGTGGGTTCATCAAGAGAAGATTTGCCGAGCCACAGGGGAATCCAGTTTGAAGACCTATCAGAGTGAGCACGATCAGTGAGAACATGTTTTGTAGATCGTTTGACATTCAAAAGCGGCCCAAGCACTGCGCAGCAACGGCCAACTGTTCTTGCGAGGTGCACAAAAGATGTTGGCCACCAGCCACATCCTGGGGCCCTCAGTCTATAGTACTCTTTACATCAGGCCCGACATGTATAAACAGCACCTACATGCTTTTTGGAGCGTAGGAAATGGATGATTTTTCCAGGGTTTGAGTTGCATGTCAGTGGTCCTTGCCAGCCAGGTACAGCCCGCCGTGTCGTTGGGCTTCTTGGTAGTGGCTCGGCATCGCACCTTGAGCTGCTTGTGTCTCAGCTAGTTCATGTCTTTGAGTGATACGCAAAGCCCAAGTTGAAGCCAGCAGCATGCAGCATATCATTATGTGTTTGCATACGTATGTGTATATATGCAGATACAAATAGATAGGGTCATGACAAAGAGAGAAAGAGAGAGAACCATTTTCCGGCAAAAGAGGAGAAGTGCACCGGATAGGGAGGGGGGGACGGGTAGAAGAAGAAGATTGGTTCTCTTATGTAAGAATCCGGTGAACACGAGAGCCTCATTGCGACGCCTGACTGAACCTCGTGGGCTGGGGGTTCGCCCCCGCGGCATCTCTGATGCTGCATAGCCATGCATAGCCTATAGAAGAAGAAGAAGAGAACCAGAAATACAGACAGGGAGGTAGAGAGACATTTGCAAGAACCACTGTCAAAAGCCGTGTGATGTAGAGCACGCCTACCGAGTTTGTAAGATTCTGCACCGACCAATGCAAAAAGTAGAAGTAATGCATCAACACATCCCATATGCGAGCGTATCGTGATCGTCCTCAATCTCCACATGAGTCGCTGCTCGTCACTATGTAGGTGGGTTGTGATTACTACGTTGGCTTTATAAACGGCGTGGCCGCAACTTGATGGAGAATGGGCCCCGGGTCGGCCTCAGTTCTTGCAATCTTCAGCCTTGAAACTTGCATGGAGCGTAGGGCGTTTTGGGGGAGTTTGCGTTCTTTTCTCAACGACTCAGAAACGAACAAGGGTTAGCCTTCCTCCTTATTAATTGGGGGCATGTTGCGGTGCTCATCATCATGTAGTCTTCTTTGGGCAGCCGGCACAAAATCAAGCTTGATATCTGGTTTTTTGATTGTCAGGTTTGTGGTCTCCCTTAAGTTCTCAGTGTAGAAGGACCGTGCAACTTCACTTAAAGCTGATCCTCAAAAAGGTTGGTGTCTCCGCATACTTTGGAGAGCCGATCGTGGATTGGCACCTGGGCGGAACATTGTGCAGAAACGTCCGGCTTGCATTGTATGAATACTTACACCCAACATTGCTAAAACAGCACATCCATTTTCGTGGTACATCCGCAGGAGCCCAGCTTTCAAGAGCCCAGTTTGATGTCGGGAATTCTGGGTTCCAAGTTGGGAAGTTCAGTATGGTGGTGCGATCTATTGAGCTTCAAGAAAGATCATGGTTCAGCCTTGATCCCAACAGGTTGCGTGATGGTTTTGCTGCTTTTCCAAGGCAACTCTGGCTACTCGTTGAGCGGTGATACCTGCATGAAAGCGTTCCTGTCCTGTCAGTTGTGAATGTGAGCGGCACCAACATTGAGAAGGTAGCTAGCTGCTTTCAGGTTGTTCGTAAATGGTATGTAGCCGTTTATACTAGATTTGTAGAAGCCCCGTCTAACCCCCTCATAGCCTTCATCGCGTCATTACTCGAGATAGCCCAACGTGCTGCAATGAACGACCCCGAACTCTCTGAAATGAAATGAAACCTCAGGCCTGGACTCACTTTGTCCAAGTGTCAAACTCGCTTGACCGACCCGAAGCTTAGATCACACCTTGACTGGCCTCTGAAGTATGGTCTGGCAAACCTTGAGCCCACATCCCAGACCTCTCTGTAGCTTTTTTGCGTTGAGGGACGCCCCGAATTAGGGGCAACCTGACCGGAATTTTCACGACGTGACCCATATTTCCAAGGACACTTGCTACAACAAACGCTATTATTTGCATTCATCAACTCCATGCTGCCCTTTACCTCCGCCCATGATTCCGTTACAATCCCATTGCATGGTATCCTCCAGGCTGCTGCCAAATCCATCCTAATTCCGAACCTCCACCCCAGAACCCGAACGCGCAACTCCCCTAGGCTGTAAACCCCAAACTTCAAACGGAGCTCACGCAGGACCATCCGACAAACCCCAAATTAAAATCCGCAAAAAGGACTCCGATCACCTCAGAGTACTTGGGCTTCCTTCGACCTTCAGAGGGGATCAACTTCCTCCCTCAGGCCTTTGGAGGGTTCGGGCTCAGGAGCAAGCGAGCGAGCAAACTGTGTTAGGCTTTACAAGTGCACTGCAAGGGGTTTTCAGGATGCTTTTCCGGAGTAGAAAATAAAAAGATGAAGGTATATGAAGGCATGTTTGGGGTTAAGGATATGCGTTTTTTTTTTTTTTTTTT
>CAJNIZ010047193.1:40581-57615 GCA_905231905.1 Symbiodinium pilosum | reverse complement strand
CTGGGGTTCTCATATTACATCTCCTCTCGCTAGGCTAGCCTCTAGTGACATATGCTGTCAGCAGTGCTGTTCCAAAAGATTCGCAGTTTGTCGCAGGTAGCATTTTTGCAATATTTGAGTGTTTCCCAAATTTGAGGGTACCCTTTTGGGGTCCCCGTACTAAGGGTTATAGTATTTTGGGGTTATATGGGTCCTGTTATTTAGGGGAACTACCGTTCGGGGATTCTATCAAAGTTGCCAGTGACAGGGTTTGGCCACCCGTTTGCTCCAATTGTTTGCACTTCGGCCGTGCCAACAACCGTGGCCAACAGATGTTGATGCATCACTATGAATGGCGTGCAGCCTAGCAAAGCCTCGCATGATGGAAAGTTCATGAAACCGGGCCCTGCGTTGGAGGCCCTGCTAGTCCTAGACTCCTAGAAAAGGTACTGTCAGGGATTCTACGCTGCTTCTTACAGCTACTCACTTCAGGGGTCAGGACTTGCGGCTATGCTTGCTTCAGGATCCAAGTACTCAAGATTCATATACTTCCCCCGGACCTGTATTAGAATTGCGCATACCCAAGTCCCAAATATTCCATTATTGGATACTTGGGCCCGAAGGGCCTAGAGGCAGCAGCAACGTCTGTCTTCGCTAGGGCGCCTTCATGTCCTTCTACGGTTTCTTCGGCTTCTTCATCTTCGGCTCGGGGCCTTGGATATGGGATTTTCCTGCAAGTGCCCCTGTGCTTGCCCCCCCCCAAATTCAGAAGCCTGTACTGAGATTTGACAGACGTATCCAGCATGTTGAGAATCGTTGTGCGAAGGGACTGTATTATGCTGTTTGGGGCGAAGATATTGGGCTCCTTTGCCTTCCGCCTCCGGTGAAGTGAGCCAAGGCCCGATCCAGTGGTACATCAACATCTTCAATGTGGGCCAGGGCGTCTGCGAGTTCAACAAGAACGATGGCATGATGTACATGGTCCCATGGCGATAAGCATGTGATCTCTTCAGGAGCGAACTCCCTGGGTATGCTGTTTTGTACTTGTTTTCTTATGATGCTGCTGCAGGCACGGGTCTACATGTTTTGAGTCAGACACATCGGCAAAGTCTGTTCAACACCCTGAGCCGATTGAGGCATTTTTTTAACTGATTCCAACGCCTCCCAGGTCCCAACTTGACACTCCCCCTAATGATGTTTGATTAAAGTTTCGTTAAGGCTTCTTTAGGTTGTATGGCCTGTCTTCAGCTTGTGTGCGGTGGGTGCCAGTGCTGGCGCTAGTAGCACTAGCAGTCACTAGCAGCAGCAGTGGTGGTAGTGCCGTGCTAAGAGTAAAGTGGCAAGAGATGTGGGGAGAGGATGGGGTGCAGCAGCAAGCACCCTTTTGCATCCAAGCTGACAACTTTGCCGATTCGTGATCTGGGCGCTTATGAGGTGAGGAACGGCGACATGATTCGTGAGATTCCCCTTACTGACTTCCAGGCAAACCTGCTTTGTTCTCGTGTGCAGTTGCCCCGCAGTGGCGGCAATTTCGCAAGTTGGTAATCCCTACATACTCTGAATGGACACCTCCACCATCCTCGTGCAACTCGATTCTTATTGTTATACCTATCCTCGATATGTATCTAGTAAACTATATATATACATACGTATGTACTTCTCCGTCTCTCCCTCCCTCGGCCTCCTTCCCTCCCTTCCTCCCTCCTCCCTCTATTTCTTTCCCCGGCACTCTCTATCCCTCTCTCTCTCTCTCTCTGTCAGTCTCTCTCCCTCTCAAGTCCACTTGAGATAGGATTGCCACGCAGGAACGCCAGGCTCCGTTACATGGGGTTGCTGTAGCCAGGATTCTAGTGTTCGCGTGGCTTACTATGAGGGGACCCTGACCATGGAAGTGCCCGCGTGGAAGTTGTTCAACGAAGTTCCTATTTACACACTCAGGCGTGCCCTGTAGTATCTCTGTATCACAAATGCAATGCTGTTTTGGGAACCCCACAGCTCCCATATAGGACTGTGTCAAACCGTACCCTAAGCCCTATGCATCCCCATATCCTCCCTGCACGGTTATGCACGTACATCCTGAGAGAGTCCTGCTGAGAAGGCGGTCAAGTTCGAGTGGACGAACCTGGCCATTACTGGAAGCCGAGACCTCTACTTGGTCACACAGGTGCGAAGTCATTTAAGGGGTTTCAGGATTTGGGGTTCGGTGCTTTAGGGGTTGAGGGTTTAGCTTTTTGGCTTGCAGTGGAGGGAGTGAATGTCGGTGTTTGGCAAAGTATTATAGGCCTTAGGACGCTTTGGGCAGAACGGTTTAGAGCTGAGGATGCTTTGGGTGTAGGCTTCAGGACGGTTTTTTAGCTGAGCGCGGATGAAGAAAGTGCCACAAGATTGAAATGATTTACTTTAATCATTCTCCGCGGGGGCATGTCCTTTCCGACAGCGACGGCCACTTCCTGCAAGGAAATTCTGCTACTGAACACGTCCTGGCATGAATGGCAGTAGACTCCACTGCTGAGTGAATGTTTGTGGGAAGCGAAGATTCAGGTTTTTCCATAGCCGATGACCTGTCGGAGGTTGAGAGGTTCGCGGTCTATCAGCAAGACAGCTTTGGAGCATGGCGGGTCACCAGCTTCCCCTTGCCACTGCTCATCAGTATTCAGCATAGTCGTAGACCTGTATACCATGGTACTATAATCGCAAAATGGAAGACTTATCATGTCGCGTTGGAGGATGTTTTGTTCATTCTTACCAGGAGGTTGTCACTAATCCGAGCACCGGATGAATTTTTTGGGGCCCCCCCGCCAGAATAGGAAATGGAGGGCGCAAGATTAAAAGAATCATTGGGGCTCATGGACCTCTAGTACATACTGAATAGGAATGTACGGAATCTCAATGAAAATTGTTGGGGCTCTTGGAGCTCTAGTACGAACTGAATAGGAATGTATTGAATCTCTATTAAAGATCCTTGGGGCGCCCTAGCACAAACTGAAAAGGAATGTATGGAATCTCTATGAAAAATCCTTGGGGCTCTTGGAGCTCTAGTACAAACTGAATAGGAATGTTTTGAATCTCTATTAAAGATCCTTGGGGCTCTTGGAGCTCTAGTACAAACTGAATTGGAATGTATTGAATCTCTATCAGTCATTGGGCTCTTGGAACTCTGATGAAAAAGGATAGGAATTGATTTCAAATGGAATGAATTCGATTTCAATTGAGTTCAAATGGAATTTAATTCGGTTTCAACTGATCTCAAATGCAATTTAATTCGATTACAACTGATTTTAAACGGAATTCAATTCGATCTCAAATGATTGCTAATGGAATTTAATTTGGTTTGAACTGATTGTGAGAGGATCATACTTCGATTGAATTCAAATGGACTTCAACTTGATTTCAATTCATTTCTAAAGAAAAATGGAATTTGACTTCAAATTTTTGTCTAGCGGAATCTTAATTCGATTACAATTGATGTCTTAGAGGAGTTTTAACGACCAGCAGTCTCTGCAGAATCAGTTTCTACTAATGTGGTCCCTTTTCCAATTCTGGTTTGGGTTGCTGTCGGACAGCTTTGGTAAGGGGTAGCCTAGGACGGAATGAACAATTTGGTTTTAAGTAAGCGCGCATACAAGAAACTATAGCTTTCTGAAGGGCCTGGATTTCTGGAAAATTTTTGGTTTAAACATCTAGAAAGCAGTAAGCAGAAGCAAAGACTAATGAAGCTGGACCTTAAAGCAGCAGCAGGCTCTGCAGAATTAGCTTCTACTAATGTAAACTCGAGACTGAACAGCAGCTGTCAGTCTTTTTGCAGTAAGTGTAGTTTAAATTTCTGATTTAAATCTACTATTAGGATGGGTACCCAACAAATTTTCATCAAATCCAGTCCCTTTTCCCGGACGAAAAGCCACTCCTTGGCGGCCAATTCTACCCAAAAACCGTTCTTTGAATATGGTCCCCTTGATTAATCTAGTGCTTGGATGATGCGTCCCTCTAAGCTGTGTATAGGCCCAGTCTCCTCGTGGCTTTCCATGCGATTCTTCCATGTTTATTGGGGAGGCGATGCACCTGAACCCTGAACACAAGGTCCTGAATATGCCAAGCCTGAGTGGCTTTCCATGCGATTCTTCCATGTCCATTGGGTGGGCGATGCACCTGAACCCTAAACACAAGGTCCTGAACATGCGAAGCCTGAGCCCTACTTTTTTTAGCAACTTGTACAGTACATTCCCCAATCCCGAGCCCATGCTACATAGGCTCCATGTTGGTAGCCACTTCACTTAATGACCTCAACTCCGCCGTGGTACAGAGCTGAGAGCCACAGGAGGGTCAGGAGATCCACTTCATGGACGACCCCGAGGCCATTTGTAATCATGCCTATAGGGATTGGGTAGCCTTGCACCACCTTAAGTCCTTTACATTCTACAAACCCCAGTACTTTAGGGGCCCTATGTGGTGCAAGATTTCCTCCATCAACAGTGTGTGCATTTGGGTGGACTCTTCTTTCGGAGCAAGCCTCTCAGGCATCAGAGGTAAGGGAGAGCATGGGCAGATCAAGACAGCAAGGTGCACTTGGAGTGGCATGCTGTTCTCGAAGGAGATTTTGAAGCGCCCAGGGCTCTTTGACTGTATGTTCCTGGATGAACCGCGAAGGGCAGCAGTTAGTGTTTAGAGCGGTGCAAGAAGATATTTTCCCATCAAGCGTAGATTTCCTGGCAGGTCTTGTTTCTGATTCTCTTCCTTCCAGTGAGGAAAGCCACATGCTGTAGCATGACATGACTGTACCCTCGTAGTAGCTGGGTGGGTATACCCAATACAGCATACCCCTAGCGCAAGGGTTAGGTTTTTTGGGTCTAATGAAATCAACAGGTTGGCCTTGCATGAGGATCGCGTAGTTACGTTGGCCTCAGACTTTCAGAGTCAGAGTTTCTGTGAGGCCTTGATTTGCGGTGCGGGTTTCGTTGGATTTGATGCAATTCTGGGAACCTCCTCTAGACTTGCGCTTTGCAGTTGCCATACACTCACGAAATGCTCCCATCAAATTCGCGCCACTTATAGCTGCGCGTCTGCATTTGAGCTACAGATCTCCCACTTATGAACTGGTGCCTCCAGGTCTACAGCAAGTACGTGCTCGAGAAGCGCGCGTCGAAGTTGTCGGAGTTCCTGGGCGTCGAGCTGCTGGTGGACGACTAAGGCTGGCTTTGGGTTTTACTTGCTGAGTGAAGGAATGGAAAAGAAAAGGAAGCTCTACGTTATTGCGGTTCTCTTAGCGGGCTACCACAGGGATTCATTCCTCTCTTGCTAGCTTTCAACCTGTAAGCTCAGGGCTTGGTTTTTAGGGTTCAGCGTTCTGGCTACCGCAGTGTATGGGGTTTGGGCTTTAGGATTTAGGTTTCGCGCTTCAGTGCCTATGGTCCCTGCCTGGCGTGAACATTTGGGATCTGTTGGTGCCTGCTAGTCTGGCTGAACATGAAGGTCAGATGGAAAAAGGGTGGCTAAGGCAGAGAGGGCTTGTGTGGCAACTGGAGAAAGTCAACGGGCGTGCTTCAAAAATGGCACATTTCAAAACTTGAGAAACTACGTTAACAATGGTCTTGTGCCATCTCCGAAACCTCCCTCAGTAAAAGGTCGCCGCGCACGCTTCAAGATTATCGCGTTTCAAATTTTCAGAAACTACGTCAACTATGGATCCCGTGCGATGGCACTTTAGAAGCTGCGGTCGATCACACGAGGCACTTCCCAAAATTAGCGGCGTACAGCGGTCAGACCGCGTTAGATACTCATGGATACCTTTGCAGCGAGAGTTGATGGCTTGTAAAAGCAGTCGTACGGTCGATCCGCTTGTGCTTGAGGTTTGGATATTGCTCAAGATGTCAGCCCCGGAACCAAACATTCCACAAAAGGAAGAACCTGCCCGCATCTAGCCTCAAACAATCATAGTACTTGTCCTACTTCGTGTGGGTCTGGGGATAGTGGCTTTGGGAACTCAGCTATACGGGCTACAACAGGGTGGCAACAGGATGCAACAGGCATGATAAGGGTAGACAGTAGGTTACCTAAGTACAATGCCGCCCAAAGTGAGGGCCCCAGAACCATCATCGCCACAGCGATTATCAGCATGCTCATGGTCACAATGATGCTATAGCGTGGTTAATCGCGATCGATAGCACGCACCTGTACTATGAAAGCCTTGTCGCACCATGCAAAGTGGCGAGGCCCGGAAGGGGCTGCGGAATAGCTGGTGTTGAAGCCCTATGTCTGGCCTTCGTACATGACCCTTTAGCCCATTTTTGGTGTTCTGATCCTGGCATCGTCGAGAAGCTATCTTTCTTTAGGAAACTGGACAGGTAGCTAATTATGGCCGAGGATGGGCTCTGTCAGGTGCAGGGTGCTGCGCCCAGGATGAAGGAAGCCCAGCAATAGTTCAGTATAATACCCTATATAATATGCTCTTACCACCAGGGTTATGTTGGATTATTTTGGATTAATGGAAAATCAAATGGAAAAGAAAGCGGAAAATAACGTGGAAACTGGTGTTATATAGGGGTAGATAGTAGATAGTGGTTATATGAGGGTTAGATTTCAACAGTCCCTTTAAACCACCTCCCATTCTCTACCAGGCACCAGGGAGACCATGCAGGGGCAATTGGCGCTTTTAGCATGGAGCCGTGGTGAACAACTTAAATTGGCTGAAGGTATCGGTGCAATACAGAGTTTTTCGGTTAAGGTCCTTCCTGGCTGAAGTGTGTTTATGCCTCCAAATCCTAACCCAAAGCACGAAACTTTCTCCTACTTTGTTCAGGCGATCAGCCCCGCGAGAGGCGAACTGAGTCGGCAGCCGTCAATATGAGGGCATTTTTCGACATCGGAAGGGCGTGACCTTCAGGTGCTTCGCTCACACAGACCCAGATTTTGTCCTACAGCGCGTTCACAGAGCGTCCAAAAATGGGAATGTGTCAGCACTAGATCCCTACACACGCCGTCAGAAAACGGGTCAGTGACATACCACAGGATCGAAATCTACAATTCATACCTACTGCGGGCCACAAAGTCCTACGTGGGTCCATGTCGATCTCCATGCAGCAATGGGAGCCCCTAAGCCATGGGCCCGATGTTTGACACAGCCCCTATTTTGCAGGACCTACGGTTGACTAAAGGCTGGAGATCCACTTACGAGGGGTTTTAATCTAGGCAGGCACTCGCCCAGTTTACAACTATATGATATATTCAAAAAAATGTACCATGAAAGCTGACGCGTTTCGGAATATTGTGGATTACAGTACGACGTAGGTTAGACCTATATAGGGTATGGCAGGATGACAAGCGCATTTTTTGGGCCACCTGTGTAGCATGTCCCCTAATATTTGAAGTCTTGAACCGAACGACAACACCCTCCCAACATACATATTACGAAGAAACCACTTTGGGAGTCCTTCGCTATAAGGATAATTTAGTACATTTTCTGGCTGCAGGGTTTCTCAAGGCAGGCGCTTGCGCAGATGCAGCAGCTGAGAACCCAGGACTCCCCTGCATTCCCGAACAAGGGTCGGGTTTCGGTTTGAGGTTTTCAGGATTAGGTTTTGGGGTCTCGACCCAAAGGGGGGGGCGTACAGGAATCAGGTTCCCAATACTTGCAAGGTTATAAAATTGTGGAGACCCCTTGATGATGGCAACGTTCCCCTTGCTTAACCCTTACGTGAAGATGGGGGCTGGTATAACATCCGATGATCTCCAGGGATTGCCTGCTAAGGCTGGTCACCATGGTTCGCTCCAAGATGCTCGCAGCCAGGGACTCAGCCATTTGCCGTGGTCTCGGGTTTCGGCTTCGAGCATAGGGTTGAGGGTTCAAGGTGCAGAGTAGACAATAAGGTTTAGACTAGATTTTGGGCTTAGGGTTCGGGCTCTAGAGTATATGGTTTAGCAGGTTTTGTGCGCAGAGGGCTTAGGATCGTTGGCTTCGCTGGTGTTTCGTGAGTTGTGGGTTGCGGGTTTCCAGCCACAGGACTGAGGGAGCTTGCAGATGTTAAAGTCAACCCACGCGACAGGACGCTTAATGGCACTAGCTGCGCTTTCTATGTGCGAGGTTTGCAGCATCGTTTGCTGCATTTCTGAAGCAGGCCCTGACCTCTGGTTCATCCAGATGTTTTAGACACACATTCGAACGGAAGCACTTGACTTGGCTGAGCCAGCACGCAGTAGAGCTAGTTCCTCGCAAATAGCTGCCTCTGCCAGTAGAGAACGCCCCTCTCAGATTATCTACCCGGCATGACTCAAAAGGCATGAACCAATCTGTCCGAATCTTGCTAAAAGTACCGCAGCAAAGTACCAGTGTTGTTACATACTCCGTCGTATTTCTTCAGAACAGCGTTTGAGAAACCCTGCGACCATGTCACGGATCTCCTCGCCCACAGGACGTTAGGTGAGTCTGGAACCACAGGTCCAGCGACCCCCCGCAACATAACAATCAAACCTCTGCCTGCCACTTGTCGGACTTCATGTGCTTACAGGCAAAGCTCCTCCATCTGCAGCTGGATGAGTTTGAAGAGCTTGCCGGCATGGGCATCATCACAGAAGGCACGCTTACAGTCACGATGACAGTAATACGGACAGGTTTGAGAAGATATTCCCCGGATGATCAAAGAACAACTTAGCCTACCTGCTTAGTTGCTGCTGAACGTCCGCCTTCATTAGAGAGAACTTCCGCGAATATCCACGTCTGTCTGCATGCCGTGTGTAATACGGGGCTGACATGGGAAAGGCTCTGTCTTTAGTTCCCGGCTGTTCTTAAATGTGACCACGTGGCTGCGATGAGTGTTGTACTGAGAGCAGGCTTAGGAGTGAAAGCTGCTGCATGAAGAGCTCAGCATGTTGGCACTTTCTGGATATCTGTTGCAAAGCTTATTTCAATGACACTAGACGCCAATCAGAAAAGCAAGTTATCAGATTTGCAGGAATATGCCAAAAAAGAAGCAATCAAAGATATGATCGTAACGGTACCCGAAGACATCAGGTTTGGGGACCATGATTAACCTGAAGAGTTGGAACACAGTGTGGAGTGGATATTACATTTTAGTTACCGTATACCAGGATTCTCGGGGAACAATACTGGAGGTAATACGTTGAGGCTACCAAAAAATAAGTCGCAGCATACACGTTTGTCTCCACCAGTGTCATCAAGCACGAGCTCTCACGTGCCATGCTGTTAAACTGGAGATGTTCATGTCATGTCAGCTACTGGGAAAGGTGGCAGCCAGATGACTGTGCTGAGAAGTATTCGCTTGGATTTTGCAGCTGGACCATGCGTGTTTGCTTTCCGTACTACCAGAGTGTCCCCAAGTAGATGCGAAGCTTTCCCAAGGCAGACGTATCCTACGGACTTAGGTGACTCTGACCAATGGCTTTAGAGATTATAAGATGATTCGGGATCCTATAGAATACTATAGAATCTCCATGCAGAACCGTGGATGCCAGCAGATACGTGATTCATGAACAAGCTTCCACATCTGAGCCAGCTTCTATTGCTGTTCTCAATTCAACGCCTAATGCCTATATCTAAACCCGAAACCTTTAAGACATATATAGCCCCCTTAGGTAGATAGAATATGGCATTGGGTATATTATGATAAGATCCCTAGATACCCCAAATTCTATCCTTTTACAGGGATTACACAGCTTGAAACCCCACACCCTCAAATTCTAGCCCCTAAACCGTAAGCCCTAAACCCCTAAACTCTTTCAACCAAAAATGGACCCTGCTTCAGCCCACATTCTTGTGGAAGCGGTACGTCCCTGAGTAGGCACTCACGAAAGAGGTGTGTTAAACTTTCAAGCTACCTTGGTAGCCCACAACAAGGAGCCCAGTAGCTCTTAATTGAGGAATAAACTTTCACATGGGTTCATAATCTCATGAAAGGTATTCCTTAGTTCAGGGTAGTCCTCTTGGTAAGTAGCCATCCTGAAGCCTTTTCGCCAGTGCATGGAGAGCCCAACGACTCTCAATTCAGGAGTAAAAGCTTACTCGTAGGTGGATTCCGTAGAGGATGTAGGGCTTGTTCCTTAATTGAGCGGTATGGGGCTCGTTGAGTGAGGCCCCCGCAGAATCTGAAAGGCACATCATTTGGGCCAGGGAACTCACCAGTTATAAAGGCATATGGTAGGAAATCGGCATTTCAAAGCGTGCGTACCCGTTAAATTCATGATGCAAGGATACCTGATACCAGGTTTTGCCATAGGGGCCCCCAACAGGATGCATGATCCTGAGAGGCTCCTATATAGCGACAGGTTACAACCCGGACAGCAGTTTCCTTCATAGGGTCTGCTGCAGACATATTCGAACTTGCCCTATGCGCTTATCACGATTAAGGCTTTTTGCCTTTCGGGTGAAGGGTGAATGATGAGTAAGCGGTTGATCTAAAGCCGCTTCTGTGGGTACCTAGGTTACACTGGGTATCAACAAGGTCTTACTAACAAACTGTGCCAGACTTACAGTTTTGAGCATGGTACAGAACGAGCCTTGCCCAATTTCTCATATCCCCTGCATCCCTCAAAGTGTGGGGCTGACTGTTAAGGGGCCTATAACTTTGATACCCCCGCAGGTGATGCCCATCACTTGGGGCACAAAATCTCACATGACATCGCCCACTTGAAGGATATCCGCGCGGCGCCAAGCTCCAACTGAATAGGTTGCGGTATATTTTTTTGCCTTTAAGATTCAGCGAACTTGGAGTGAGTAAGCTATGCGTACATAGTTTACATCTGGACTTATGCCAGACGGCTTCTCAAGGGAGCAGCGACGGAAGGCCCTGTCCGCTGACTGTACAGCGCTAGTGCCTATCTACTTACCTCTCAGAGGCCTAGTCAGACAAGCGCTAAGGTCAGACGGAGTCTACTAAGATGCTCACGCTATGTACAGTTTGCACTCGGATGCAGCATATTGAGGGCCGAAGTCAGCATCCATGAATCATGACAGCTGCAAGACGGACAGCAATGGCAGCAACTTTTGGTCGCCGCAATGGCCACCGTGTGCCAGGCTGGTGCTCTCTAGACTCGACAGCAAACAAGGAGGTAGCATTGCATTTTAGTAAGCGTCAGAGCTTGCCATCCAAGGGTCGGACAGGGTTTTGGTTGCTCTTGTAATACCATCAGTCTTCCGCCGCAGGTTGGGGTACTGGAAGGGCGTAGAGTCGATTTTTCGGGTATGTGAAACTAGATATAATTACAAAAGGACACACGGGCAACCTGTTCTCCTCACCGCCCACATGAAATGCCGAAGCCGACGGAACATAGCAACTTTAATTGGAAGACCTTCGGTCACCGAAGGCGTACAGGCCAGTTGATGCAGCTAGAAAGACCCAAAGGGTCCATATAGGTATATGGGATATACTTGGGCCTTGAAGTAGGTATATGGGAACCCCTTTGGGCTCCAAGTATATACCATATACCTACATGGACCCTTTGGGAGACTAAAGCTTCCTCGGCCTTGCCTGTTCTTTACTATCCAGGCGTGCAACACAAGGAGGTTATAGCCTTTAACGCTTCATGTCGCAAGAGCTCGGGGGCTCCGTTGATCGCTTCCCCTTAAAAATGACCGCCACCCTCTTCCTAATAGTGGTTCGGGCGTTAAGGTGTCTATCATCGGCTGATTTTCAAAACGTTTATTAGGGGGGTTGCTGTAGCTCTCCAGGGCATCTCCTACAAGTGTCTGACCGGCTTACAACGTGCAATTTTGTGGGCTTCTGGTGATCCTCAGAGGTTTGGGACGAGGGTTGGTACAGGGTGTAGGCTAATGACAATGGAGGAGACATAATAGTATATTGCCTAAGTCCAAGGTCTCGCACACACCTTTAGGAGGCTTTATCTAGCGGGGGTAGTCATAGTAGCCGTACGCATGGGGTGTCCCCTTAAAACAGGGAGTGTGGTAGACCAGATGTCAAAAGAGAGCTCCCAGCTACCCGCCCATGCCGACAACGACTGACAAGTATCACAACATCACCGCAATGCCGCTCGTTGCTTTGTAAATGGTTCCATCTTGAGTTATCACCACTGTCACCACTGCTACTGCTGCGGATTCGTTACAATCTGCACCCTTGACACCGAGAGACTGAAACCGCCAAACTTGGATTTACGAGTTAAGCCCAGGTCAAGAGGACTTGAAGTGAGATTTCGAAGGCAGCAGTCGGGCAGGTCCTTGTTCTGGGTAGGGGTTGAGTTGAGTAACACAGGCATCCAGACCTGAACCATGGGACAGGAACTCGGAAATTAACACATGACAAGTTCGTGTCGTTTCAATTTTTTTGTTGGTGGACTTCTCTCTTCCTTGCTGAGTGCAGGGACGAGTGAAGATGTTGAGATTGCTTCAGGGACGGCAGCGGCGTAGCGTGTCAATTGAATGCCACTACAAAATGTTGCAAGCATGCAGAGTTGTCACACGCTGCGGCCAGAAAGGCTGTGCTACATTCCTTCGTGCAATGAAGGCTATACTGCATGTACACTACGCCGGTCAGTATGTCTTCCGACCGATGAATATGATTTCAATATGCCTGGGGGCACCCTGAAGCTAGGCCACGTTTGGGAATGGCTCAAACCTGCCAAGATGCAGGCACTTCGGCTTCACGAATCCCGCGGCTGAGCACTCTTGTGTGGTTTTCGGGAGGGAAATCCGGGATGCCAAAAGCGCCAAAACTTGATTGTACCCTCGGTGCCTGGGAACATATGCTTGAAAAGCCAGGCTTTATGGTTGCTAACAACCCACGTGCGCACATGTACAGAGGCGTTTCTCGCATAAGAGACCCTGAAAAAACCTAGGGAGAATAAGAAGACTATGGGCACCCCCTCTCGGAATTCTAAAAGGTTATTTTTCTACAACAGTACATAAATGCATACATACATAGATACATACATACATACATACATAATATGCCAGCTGTTTTGAAGATTCCTGGAAGTGCGGAGTCGTCCTCGGTGACTCCCTGCTTTGCCACTCGAATGTACCATCACTCTTTGGGGAAACGGCAGGATCTTCGGCTGAGCTGCTCATTCTGTGCCAAGACCTTACACGTCACCTTAATAGCTGTCAAAACTCGTGTCAAAATCTTAGGTACCAGCTGCACCATGTAGGTTGTTTCCCCAAGCTTGCCGAGAGACATTGCCGATGTTTCTGGAAGATTCAGTAAAAGCGGTTTCCCTTAATACACCCAAGCATACTTGGGACCGCCCCCCTACGAAGTAGGATGTTGGATTCTCTTCCAGGCCACTGGAGCAGGGGCTGCTAATCTACTATGTGCTTTGTAGGTTTCCTTCCTGATGGTTAGTAAAGAAAGGAAAAAAGACAATGAAACTAGCTTCTTATTCAGGTTTCAACGCCCAGGCTTTTGGGTTAAGCGTCTAGGGTCTAAGTTCTAGGGTTATTAGCAAATGAAGGAGTGGACACGCCCAGTAGTCCCTATAGAACCTCCAATATAGTGATTTCTACAATCCATTCACCAACTCTCTGCTAAGCATGGGGGTCAGATTCCATACATGAAGCTGGAGGCGCCCCTTGCATACACATGCACACAGATGCTGTAACTTATAACCTCCAAAGAAGTAACATCAAGCTGGAGCATCTGCCATGTTTCTCTGAGACCTCTGAGCGTCGCGCCTGAAAATCGAGGCGCAACCGGTGACAAAAGACTGTGTCTGCTGTTTAGGGCTTTACCATTCTCATCATTCAGGGTAATTTGGTATAAGTGGCTGCTTTGCATAGTTGGTATAAGGATACACGGGGCTATTACCAACTATGCGAGGCCCGTGCTCGCACAATATTTTCTACAGATAAGCCTGCCAGGAAGGCTCTGCTCCTGCATAAGGACCGCTTGAGTAGCATCCTTGCGAAACCCTGACCAAGATATTTGTGGACTGCTTGCGATGCTTGACGTTGAGCAGCAGCAGCAGCAGCAGCTGCTCCTCCACGATTCTCAGCGTTGCAAGGTGGGGCCTTGGATGTGGAACCATGAGGCATAGTCCGAGTTCATTGTGTATGCAACCTGCCTGTTCGGCTCACAGATTTCCGTTCCAACTTTTAAAGGCGGAGGGTCTAGGTACCCGAATTTGCAGTATTGGGCCCCCAGAGCCACTTCCCATGCAGGTCCCGGAACACTGGTGAAAGTGGTGCTATAGACCCTTTAGCGAAGGCTTTCTCACTCACAGAGCCGGGGGTCAACCCACGCCTGGGAGATGGACGCAGCCCGTTGGCTCTGGGCCCTACTAGGGTTTAGGGCTTATGGCTCAGGGTTTTGGGTTGAAAGTTATCAGGCTTCATCTTGCGCACCTCTAGCACATCGGTGCAAGCCCATTGTCCCCTGCTGAAGGACCAGGTTCAACTTTTGGGGCCATCATAGGAGCCCCTCTCTCCCAGTTAAAAAGCCAAGGCACAAGATGTGATTGACACCGTGGAGTTGGATGACTTCACTGTGACGGAGGTGCAGACCGGCTTTTCGGCTTCGCTGGCCCAAGTAGAAGCCAGAATCATCACCCATAAACAGAAAGTCAGACGGGAATAACGCAGAACATGATATGGCAAGCGGGAGTGGCGGGGTTCTAGGGATGTAGAAGTTTGAAGAATTAATGGTGATGTTATTCCCATGTAGTCCCTACACAACCTTAGGTACTCTAGCATAATCTTCCCAAAGCTCCTGTTCCAATTCTTAGACCCCGAACATTCCTCTTGAGGTTTGAGACTGAGGGTTTAGGATTAGTTTAGGATTAATCTTCTGGGTTTTCAGATTAATGCACGAGGTCTTCATCTACGGGCCACTTGAAATTCCTACATGGGTAGTTTGAAGCATCTACCTATGGACACCTGGGCCTTCTGGGTGTAGGGGTCAGCGTTTGGGTGCAGAGCTTCAGGGTTTCGTCTTCCGTCGTGTTGTCGTAACAGCAGGATCTGGCAGCGTGCGAGGGCATCAAAAGTCTTGTTTCCCTTGCGCAGGCACTGCATGGTATCTTGAAATACAGTAAAGGGGTTCTCCAAGAAAACATGTTCCTGGGGACCTGATAAGGGAGGTTTTAGCAGGAAACCTTGTCCGAAGAGAGTCCGCCAGCACAGCAGCAAGCCCTATTAAAGAACAACTGAAATGGCCATAACCCTATATCGTTGAGGGGCGGCCGTCCTAGGTACAAGGTAGGCTTCACAGTTTACGGTCCCTAAGTCCCTTTGTTTGTTCCAGGTGGACTAATGTTGTATTTATGGCAACGTTTTTACTTTTTTCTTTGTCCGGCGCCGCTTTGTTTTTCTGGGGCGCCCGCTATAGTAGCCCTGAACCACTCAACCCTAAACCCTACGCGCTCGCCCAGCTGAGGCTGGAAGATCATGGAGCAAAAGGGCGCCTACCTCGAATTCTTTGAGAGCCTGAAGGCAGCCGGCATAGAGACTCTCCCCAAACTTACGAAAATGCTAAAATTTCGGTGTCTGGAACTATAGGTGGGGTAAGATATGCGATACTGCTTCGTAGCACCTTTTCACGCCCCAAGTGACATGAGGCCACTGCCCCACGGTCCGCTCCAATGTTGAGACTTGGCTGTGGCACAGGTGGAGGTTCATATGTGTGGTTGTCAAAATTCTGGTCCCTTTTTGGATCCCTATAATAATACGGCAGCTAATATTTAGGGTACCCAAAAAGGGACCATATCTTTGACAACGACCCATATAACTGAGCAACAACTACTGTACCTTGAGGTGCATTCAAAGGGGTTGTGGGTGCCTAAAGGGCTTGGGATTCTGGATTTGGTCGCTACTCAAAAGCGGGCTTCTAACTGTACTTTCATCCCCCGCCATGTGGCCTTGTGCTGGTTACCCCAATTCTAAGCATCGTAACCCAAGTTTTACATCGTTGCGAAGCCTCTAGAATGTGCAAGCAGGTGCTGGGTCAGGCTGTAGGCTGTGATATTGGACCCTGTTTTGTCTGTGCCCCCCCCCAACAATTAACCCTAAACCCCAAAACCCTAAACCCTAAAATTGTTTGAGGGGTCTCAGCTGAATCCTATCTGGCTGTTCAGGGTTTCTAAGGAAATAGTAAGGTTTTAGCCATTAGGTGCCCTTAAGCTGAGCTCTGAGCCAGGGTTCGTAAGGAAATAGTAAGGTATTAGGGGTTTAGGGTTTAGGGTTTAGGGTATCCTTAAGCTCTGACTTGACCTTATTATAAAGGATGGATTCAATTAAAACTACACAAACATATGCCGACCCCGAATAATTTCCTCGAAGCTTGACATTAAAGAAGGTCCCTTTCATTAAGCGGGTCAAACATTAGTGGCAACAGTAAAGCAAGAAACCCTAATTCAACTGGCTGGACATGGCATCAGTTCAGCAAAGGAAGCGAGCGCACACCGCCTGGGAAGCCTTGGGGAAGCTCGTTGCTGGCCTGGGTGAGGGAAGCCAACTTCGCGCCAGCATGGAGACTGGGCAATTCAGGGTTCGAGTTAGAGCTAAATGTTTGGTTACGCGTGTACGGATATTTCTCAAATAGATGCATTGTCACCCATCTAAAGCATGAGCGAGTTGATCTGGGGGATGACAGAGATGCCAAACTGAGGTTCTTACAAGAAGGTCTCGGGTTTTACTCTTCTGGTGCTTCCTGCAGACTACAGGGGCCCTGATTCAGGCGGTGTGTGCCGTCGTCAGTTTCAACTAGACTGTGCTTCTTGGAGCCGACGAATGCGTTACGAGACTTCATTGGTTAGGATATGCGGCTTCGACACAACAATTTGTAGGACCCTGATCTAGGTCTGCAAGTCTGCAAAGCAGAGTTCTGAGCAAACGATAGCAAATGCTTCGGGGGAGGGCTGTAGGCCTGCACCTTACAACCTAAAACCGAAGTCCCTAGACTTCCGGCTCAGGGTTCATAGAGTTCTAGAAGGGCAAATCAGTAGGAACTCGCTCGACCTGACCCGAAATAAGTTAGCAGAACCCTTGCCCATTTTGGGTAACAATACCACCAGTCAACCCATTAGACGATTATTCCTATACTCCCCCCTACACCTCACCAACTATATCACTACTACTACCCCATTACCAATACCAGTATAGGA